>CATIWR010212326.1:0-62954 GCA_949677035.1 Omphalea diandra | reverse complement strand
AATTATAAAATATATTTTGTAATATCATGATATATTTTGTAATAGAGAAAATATACATAATACTATAAGAAATTATAAAATAATTGGAGTTGTGCTTTTTATATAATTTCATAGATTATTTTGTAAAAAGAAAGAAATATGAGTATTTTACATAAAAATCATATATTGACAAATAATTTGTAACATTAGGATCTATTTTGTAATATTGATATATTTTGTAATAAAGAAAATATACATAATACTACAAAAAAATTATAAAATAATTGAAATAATTGTACTTTTTATGTAATTTCACAAATTGTTTTGTAAAAGAAAGAAATATGATTATGTTACATAAAAATCATGTATTGATAATTATTTTGTAATTTTATAATATATTTTGCAATATCAAAATATATTTTGTAATAGAGACAATATACATAATACTATAAGAAATTATAAAATATATTTTGTAATATCATGATATATTTTGTAATAGAGAAAATATACATAATACTATAAGAAATTATAAAATAATTGGAGTTATTTTACTTTTTATGTAATTTTATAGATTATTTTATAAAAAAAAGAAATATGATAATGTTAAATAAACTAACTGGAGTTATTATAATTTTTATGTTATTTTATATATTATTCTATAAAATGAAAGAAATATGATCATGTTACATAAATATCGTGTCTTGATGATTATTTTATAATATCATGATATATTTTGTAATATCATGACATATTTTGCAATAAAGAAAATATATATAATACTATATGAAATTATAAAATAATTGGAGTTATTGTATTTTTTATGTAATTTCTAAAATTATTTTATAAAAATAAAAAAATATATGATCATTTTATATAAAAATCATATATTAACAAATATTTTGTAATATGAGAATATATTTCATAATATCATGATATATTTTGTAGATAAAAAAAATATGATAATATTACATAAAATTTTGTAATATCAATATATATTTTGTAATAGAGAAAATATACATAATACTATATGAAATTATAAAATAATTAGAGTTGTACTTTTTATCTAATTTCATAGATTATTTTGAAAAAAGAAAAAATATGAGTATTTTACATAAAAATCGTATATTGACAAATAGTTTGTAATATCATGATCTATTTTGTAATATTACGATATATTTTGTAATAAATAAAATATACATAATACTATAAAAATTATAAAATAATTGAAATTATTATACTTTTTACATAATTTTATAAATTTTTTGTAAAAGGAAAGAAATACAATCATGTTACATAAAAATCATATATTGACAAATATTTTGTAATATTAGAATATATTTTGCAATATTAAAATATATTTTGTAATAGAGACAATATACATAATACTATAAGAAATTATAAAATATATTTTGTAATATCATGATATATTTTGTAATAGAGAAAAATATACATAATACTATAAGAAATTATAAAATAATTAGAGTTATTTTACTTTTTATGTAATTTCATAGATTTTTTTGCAAAAAAAATAAAATAACTATGATCATGTTAAATAAAAATCATGTGTTGACAAGTATTTTGTAATATTAAATATATTTTGTAATAGAGAAAATATATCTAATACTATATGAAATCATAAAATAATTGGAGTTATTGTACTTTTTATATAATTTTATAGATTATTTTATACAAAAAAATGATAATTTTACATAAAAATCATATATTGACAAATATTTTGTAATATTATGATATATTTTATAATATCAAAATATATTTTGTAATATTACCATTTTACAAAAAAATCACATATTGACAAATATTTTGTAATATGATAGTTAATTTTGTATATTGACAAATATTTTGTAATATGATAGTTAATTTTGTAAAATAGATAAATAAACTATTATACATTATCACTTTATATAAAAGTTGTGTCTTGATTAACTACTACTTATTTGAATGTGCAATTAATTAACTACTACTTATTTGAATTTTTTCTCATTTTTAACGTTTGCCGTTCATAAATACATATTTTAATTCAAATGTTGGGATTTTCTTTCCCCAAATTCTTACATATTTTATTTTATGAAATATTTGCATGCAATTAAAAGTGCTCAGGAGCGATTAAAAAAAATCATAAGAGGTTTAGTTGTCTATACTATTAGCTCAATGATTGCAAATGATATATGTATAGTGATTGATTAACCTATCCTTAGAAAAAAAATATATAAATAAAAAAACATCTATGTGAGGACAAAGGATGAATCGTTTTCTTTGATAATAATAATAACACTAGAAAAGAAATGGTAAATTGCAAATATGTGTACGTTTCTTTGGTAAGTTGAATATATTTGACCAATCTCTTCATTTAACTTCTTCTCACAAAAATTACGTTGCCGGCTAACCTGTCCTATGACTGGGACAAAGTGCATTATTCTTCTTAAGATACCCAACTTATTAAGTAACATCTTCCGCTAAGTAATATCTGATCTGAATTCTTGTGGACTTGAAACCACGGAAAAGCGTGAGGTGAAGTCTTAAACTCCTAGAAGTCTAGATCATAGGGCGGGAGCTCTGATAATGCTCTGTATGCTCAAGTAATTTTTTTTAAATTAAAAAAGCAATGTTTTTTGGAATTGAATTGGATTAATTAACCGAATCAATAAAATTAAAAATTAATTCAATTTGATTCAATATTAAAAAATTATCAATACAAAAAGAGAAAAAATCAGTTAAAATTAAAAATTAGATTAAATCGATTCAACTTAAAACTACGTTGTTTTAGTAATTTTACTTAAAATTGAAATATAAAAAATAATTTTTATTACTTTATCATATTATACTATGTTTTAATTTGTAAATATTTATCAATATTATTTATATATATTGCTTAAAAAAATTAACAATTGATCTATTAAATTAAATTAGTCAAATTGCTCGAGTCCAAAATTGACTAGATAATTATTTTGATTTTCGGATTCAATTTTAAAAAACATTATTGATAGAGAGATTAGAGAGATATTGAAGAAACTACCTATTCAAGGCTCGCTTTGACTTCCAAACCAATGTCTTTTCATTCTATTTTGAGCTTTTGTAGTGTCTTTCTTGCTTTTGAGCCCATCTATGGTTTAGTTAGGCCTTCTCTCGGACTTGGTAAAATAGTATTACATCCCATCATTAGCCCCTCACAATTGTTGGGTAGAGCTTACGAGAGGTACAGGTCTCAAAGCAATCATAGCCGTCAAATGACTGTATCAAAGTGTCAGTTGACAGTTGAATAACTTTTTTGAAAATGAACTCGATTAGCAAGATCAGAAATTTTGTTAGTTACTACGGTGAGGTGATTTTGGCAATTAAAGCATAATTAATTGACTGTGTCAGTCCATCGTTTATGTGATATTAAGTGTTAGTTGATAGTTTGATGACTATTTTAAATAGAAATTCAATTAATAAGATAAGTGATTTTTTCGTTTACTGGGATGAGGTAATCTAGTATATCTATATAAGGTGTCTAGGCTTCTATGAAACTCATTCGAACAATGAATCACCTTTTTCTTTAGCTTACAAGAGGAGAAGATGGTTGCATTTCTTCTTCTTTAAGCTTGCTCAAGTCATCTCGTTATTTTGAGGTTAATGTGGCCTTTTTTGAACCTATGTTCCATGTATGTTGCTTCATTACTGTTACATTGTTTTCACCATCATCCTCTCTTTCATCAATGATCGAAGATGACATAAAACCTGAAAAAAGTCATCTCCAATTAAACTACAAAACAATCCCCCTTTCCATTCCCTTCTCCCTCATGTACACAATCCATAATCCAGCTTTTCTAATTAAAAATCCATGCATCCACATCAATGATCTGATTTATCTGCTCCCACCAAAGCTAAAGCAATTAAACTCATTGATTGTTAAGCAAATCCAACAAAAAAGGAAAAGACAGAGACGAGATAGCAGCGACATATAAAAACAACTCACTCTTATAGGTGTTCATTTTGCATAAATTTATGAATCTAAGCTTTAATTTTTTGATGATGAAAAAAAATGGAATGATGGTTTATCAAGTTGTAATAAATCTTTGGCTAAGTTAACGTTCCATAAGACTCCATTGAAACTTAAGGTTAAGAAAATAAAAGAGCAAGAAAAGAGAAATGTAATAATATATTGCGAAAATTCTCTATCTTCACAACCTAAATTCAAATGTCAAATTACAAAGAGTAGACTTTTTTTTTTTTTGGAGAAGAAGAAGTTATTCTTTTTTTTTTTTGCATAATTTTTTCTCACGTACATTAACTTTCTCTTAATGGGGAGTTTTACGTGAATTAAATAACTGTCTTAGACAGTTCACTTCCATTGGGTTGGGCCCCCAATATGGGCAGACCCCAAACCCATAATCCAACATCTCCCACTCGCAAGTAGTGGGACACACAACCAAATTGAGAACACACATTTTCTATACTTTGCAATAATTCAGACTTAAAAAATAGACCGTGTGACCAACATACTTCAAGAGCTTGGAGCTATATATCTATTATGAGTATACAATTTCTTGACTAAATGACTTTTAGAGTAGATTATAGTATGTTATACTTTAGATCAGTTTATCACATCTATCAATTCTTATGATCTCATCTATGAGATCTCATCTATGATTATACTTTATATTCACAATTATATTTTGTCATATAGACAAATAATAATTAGACGACCAGTGAATATAAGTTGATGTGATATTGTAATGATCTTCCTCTTCTCATGATTCTCTTAACTTTAACTTAACTTGTTTTTCTAGTAATGTCTCATTGGATCGTATCATTCATGATCATTTGACAACATTCTAAAATAACAAATATTAAATTAAGTCTCAAGTAATTGATGGGACTTATGAGGGTACAATTTGAGGATCTTTCTTTCATTAGGGTCTCACACAATAATAAGTTGAGATATATTACTTTTACTACCTTTAATGGTCATATTTATTGCACAAGTGGTATAAATTATATGTTACAAAATTTTTCTCCTTTCTTATTGAATATATGTCTTTCTTAAAATAAATGTTGCACAAGTGATAGTCTAGACGCAATCAACATCTAAGTGGAGTTCACCAATCTACTCATTAATACTTACTAAAACTCACATTTGACAATAAAGGCAGATATTGTAAAAACATAAATTCATTTAAATTGTTATAATGACCTTGTGTCATCATTAACACAATATTCTGAATTTTAAGCTCGAGCTCAATTATCACCTAGATAATAAGCTTCAAATTTGTCTTATCTTTATACATTACAAAAATGATAAAAAGACGATTATTTGTGTGAAAAGGTCAATCTCTTATCTGCCCAACATACTTTTCATAAAATAATCAAGAATGTACTCAATAACATTCATTTGTATGTATACTAATAATCTCCATTATCATTCAAACATTAATTAAACATTTGTAAACATTAAAAAACAGTTACTGATACAATACATTAATATCTATACATTCATTGAGATTTAGTATGCTCAACAAATACATCTTTAGGAATAAGTTTTGTAAGTGGATATGCAATTATGGCTCGCGTAGAATATATTTCATATTTACTTCTTTACTTGCCACCATGTCTTTAATAAAGTTGTATTTGGTATCTATATGCTTGATTTTACAGTGGATCAATGGAACTAGCAGAGACCCTAGATCATCCAAAAAACTTTTAAGCCACACAACTTCTTGTACTGCTGGAGAAAAGGCCACAAATTCATTTTTCATCATGGGCAGAGCTATACATGACTGTTTCTTACTACTTTATGATATGGTGCCATTATTGAGTAAAAAAATGAAACCCGAGGTAGACTTTCTCTCATTTAAGTCTCCTACCCTAGTTAACATCTGTATAACCTCTCAAATGCATATAACAACCTTGATAGCATAACGAGTAATCAATAGTTTCCTTTAGATACCTCAAAATCCTTTTTACAGCTTTCGAATGTGTTGGGCTTGGGTTGGATTGATTTATGCTCACCATGCCTATAGCATAGCAAATGTCTGGACTTATACATATCATGGCATATATTAGACTACCAACCGCACTAATATAAGGAACTCTACTCATTTGTTTCTTTTCCATTTGAGTCTTAGGATGCAATCTTCGACTCAAACCTTTATTTTTTGCTATAGGAGTATCAATAGGCTTACAATCTTGCATATTAAATCATTCAAAAACTTTTCTAACATATGTCTCTTGCAAAAGAGACAATATTTTCTTTGGACGATCTCTTGGAATCTTAACTCTGAAAATATATGCAGCTTCACCCATATCCTTCATTTCAAAGTTAAATGACAATCACACTTTGATATCATTAAGATACTTCTTATCGTTTTCAACTATAAGTATGTCATCAACATATAATGATGAAATTATAAATTTATCCTTAGACCTTTTGATATATACACAATGATCCTCCTTAATCATAGTGAAATCATGTGAAATGATTGCATTGTAAAAATGAATATACCAATGCCTTGATGATTGTTTAAGGCCATCATAAGTCTACAAACCTTTTGTCCATGGCCTTCTTTTCCATATAGATTTCTTCATCCAGTTTTCTATTGAGAAAAAAAGTTTTTACATCCATTTGGTGTACTTTAAGGTCCAATCTAAAACTATAGTTAGAATTAAGGGAATCAAGGTAAATCTTACAACAGGTGAACAAGTTTCCTCATAATCAATTTCTTCTTGTTGTGTATACCCTTTCGCAACTAGGCGAGCCTTGTATCTCTCAATGCTACCATCAGTCTTCATTTTATCTTGAGAATCCATTTATTCCCAATGGCTTTACATCTTTTTAGGAGATCAAGTAGTCCCCAAAATTAATGAGATCTCATAGACTTCATTTCCTCTTTCATTGCCTTAATCCATTTATCTTTAGCAGAGCATGAGAGAGCCTCTATCACATTTTTTGGCTTATCCTCTTCTTATGGAAGAATCATAAAAGCTTCACCACCTTCGATCTTAAATCGATGACGAGGAATGCTTAAATGATTACTTTGGCGCAATTAAGATTCGTTAATCCTCAAATTGCTTGCACTTGGACTAGGATCATTTTTAATTCTCAAATTGCTCCTACTTAGACTAGGATCACTGTCATTCACACGAGATAATAAAATCGGGATAAGTGAAAGTAATTCATCATTTGTCAAAATCCTCCCACTTGAATGAGGTGATGCTAACAAGTATGGATCCATGGTTTCAAAAAGTGATAAGTTTTGACTCATCTCTCCCTATTTAGGAAATTCAGTCTCTAAGAATCTGACATCGCATGATTCAAATTTAGTTACACTCCTACTATCTTGCTTACCTATGAACACATAACCTTTTGAGGCCTCAGAGTACCATAGAAAGATACTTTTCTTTCCTCTTGGACCTAATTTACCATATTTATAAGAGGAATCGTAAACATTAGCAGCATATCTCTAAAGGTTTAAAACACTTAGGTCGAGTTTCTTGCTGGTCCATAATTTATATGAAATGGTGGTAACTGATTTTATAGGCACTCAGTTAAGTATAAATGTGACAGTCAATAGTGCATCACCCTAAGAGTTGATTAGCAAATGACCTTGAGCCATCATAGACCTAACCATCTCAAGAAGAATTATATTTCTCCTCTTGGCAAATGACCTTAAGCCATCATAGACCTAACCATCTCAAAAAGAATTATATTTCTCTTTTTGATGACAACATTTTGTTAGGGAGTTCTAGGAATACTCAATTGACATTGTATTTCTTTTTTCATCACATAACTCTCTGAACTGATCAAATAAGTATTCTCGGCCTTGATCAGTTCTTAACACTTTTAATTTTTGTCTAATTGATTCTCAACCAGATTCATATAATTCTTAAAGCAACTTAATTTTTCAGATTTATGAGATATCAAATAGACATAACCATAGCAAGTGTAATCATCAATAATGTGATGAAATAAAATATTTCATGCCTAGCTTTCACTTTCATAGGACCACATACATTAGAATGCACTAATTTCAATGGAAATTCAGCCTTAGTTCCTTTTCCAAATAGCTTTCTTGCAATTGTTTCAACCAGACAATGTTCAAAAGTTGACAAATTTACTTTGTTAATATCAACCAATAAGCCTTCTTTGGCTAACCTATTCATTCTTTGTTAGCCAATATGGTCAAGCCTAGTATGCCAGACATTCACATCATTCTTATAATCATGTGATGTTGCAAATATAGAAAAACTTACATTACAACGACTTAAGTCATAATCCAAATCCATCACAATAAAACCATACAAAATGTAACCAAAACCATAAAAATTTGTAGCCAAAGATAAATTAACACACATGTTATGAAAGTTCCAATTCAAACCTAATCTAAACAATACGAACATAGAACTTAATTTCGATGAATCTGTGGAGCAAATAACGCATCATGTATGAATAAGGTTCGACTACCACACATGACTAACTTGCATATGCCAATCCCTTTCACCTCAACTTTGGCATTGTTTCCCATAAACATCTACATTGCTTTATATGAAACTCATCAAAAGTCCACGAAGGATTCTCGATCCTTCGCTATGCAGTCTATGGCCCCCTGAGTCTACAATCCATAAAGGATGTGATTCAGTTAGGAAAATAGTGCTAAAAACACAAAGTTCACTAACATATGTGTAATGAGGTACCTTATTTCATTCGACACAATCTCGAGCGAAATGACCACGTTTGTTACAGTTATAACACCTAACCTTTGTTATATTCCTTTTCTTATCGCACTTTTTCTTACCACGTTGGTTTTGCTTAGGCTTCTTGCTTGGATCAGCTTCTCCTTTTCCATTGTCTGATTAGGATCCACTTTAATACTTACGTTTTTGCCTTGAACTTTAATGCTTCTTAGAACCGATCATGTTCGCATCAATACTTGTCTTAGCAGCTTTAAGGCGGATCCTCTTCCAACTTAAGACGGTGCATAACATCCTCCAGTGTACTAATATTTTTATTATGGGTCAAATGAATCTTCATATGTTCCCAGCTTTAGATAGTAGCTTAGACCTATTGTTCATCTGTTAAGGTATAAATTAAATCTTTCAATTCAGTTATCATGTTTGACATTTACCTTAAATGTTTTTTCATATTACGTTCAAGACGTTTTTTATATGTGTCAAACTTGTTAGTCGACAATCTAAGTTTGGTTGCGGACGTACCTCTAAAGTTCGCTTTTTATGCGGACCACATGTCCTTGGCATTATCATACCTACGAAACTCACGCATGATGTCATCATCCATCATGCACAACAACATAATGTGAGCTAGAAAGTTTTTCTTTTTTCAAGCTTCATAGGCTTTATGGTCCCTTTTATATTGGATCATTGTGCCTTCCTCATGCTTATCCATGACAGTGTTCAAAGGCTTAAGAGCCTCTTACTCTTCTAGCACATACTGTATTTTCATGGTTCAAATCTCATAATTATCACCATTCAGTTTCTCACCATTATTGAGCTCAACGACAATATTTTTGAAAGTAGAAGCTATTCATAAAACACAGAGTTCTACATAAGACATGCACACAAATCTTAATGTTGAGTATTACATACAAGTACTTTATCATTAATTAATTATGTTGATAAATATATCACATTAGGTTTAGAGTCAAAAGGTCATAGTGTTTCCAATCATCATCTAAGATTCTAAATGTAAAGTAATTATTGACGTAATTAATTAATACAAAGTTTCATTCTTAACGTTACTAAAACTCTTAAAATGTCCGAATAAATTTATAAATATTATATGCATTTATTTATATCTAATTGCACAAATTAAATATTTGTAATCAATTAACCATAAATAATGAATTGAACTGAAATAAATACATTAAACAAGATAATATTCATAAAACAAAATAAATGTATATATAAAGTACAAAGTTCAAAACAAAAGAACTTAAAGTCATACAATCTATAAATAAATAATTACATTAGAAACCAATTCTAATCTAAGTAACAATATACTTGACATGGATGAAGTGAATGAGACTAAAATAAAATTCAACAGGAAGACCAAGAAAATTTTTAGGTATAAAAGTTGGACCAGAACTAGAGTAAATCACAGTGGACCTCAGAAAATTTCTTACAAAATATTTGACCAGTCTCAAATAAGGCCCATTAATTTCCAGGTTAAACCATAAAAGGTAAAGAGAGTCCCTATACTATTTTCAACTCTTTATATCTTTCTTCATAAGTGAGCAAACCATATTCCCAAATAATATCCTGAATCTTGTTATTCACATTAACAATGTGATTCACCATATGAGTCATTGTCACTTAAGGAAATAGTCTCAAGATTTTTTAAATTATTAATCATTCGATGCATTTTAATCTTTTATCTTCTGGTCCTGATTACTTTGAGTTTGTATGGTGATTGTCATAATTTTTTGTAACAAATACAAAAAATAAACACAAAAAAATGAGAAATTGGACACATAAATTACTGTGGTTAAAACTAAATTAATCAAATTTTTGTGCAATAATGACTTATTGGACCATAAAACAATTAAGAAAAAAGTTTGAAAATTTTTTGGGACCTAAAAATAATTTTTATGAATTTTTAACACAAATATATTCATAAAAATTAATTTTTCACATATTAAAAAACCAATTCTAGTGTCTCCAAAAAATTAGGATGACAAAAAAAAAGAAATTGAAAAAAAGGGGTAAAAAAATTACCTTTGCACATGCCCCAAAAATTCTTTTTTTTTTTAGAGGAAACGACGTGTCATTTCAAAGGGAGAACGAAGAAATGACGTGTCATTTGTCGTTTCCTAGGCAGTGGCTAGACATGTCGTCAAGCTTGGCATGTGGCTTACATGCCGCATACCTCACATGTACATGTGCCAAGGGTGGCATGTGACTCACACGCGCTGCCTTATAAGGCTTTTTCAGCATCAAACTTTAGTCCAATCTTATGTTTTTGAGGCTCCTGAGTTTGATGGTCTAGCTATTTTTGCCTAAAAATTTCTCTATTTATGTGTTTGCACAAACAACAGATTGAGGTCAAACTGAAAGTGTCAAAGTAATACTATTTATCATCTTCCTCTTCCAAACGATCCCTATACTTTCTGATTTGTGTTCAATTTAGTCCATGAAAATTCAATTTGTAACAACTGATGCTACAAAACTCCAAATCATATGAGTAATATACCGTTGGAAAGCTTGTGTTTTATACTAATAAAATATACTCACAAATTAAACTAAAAATAATCACATTTTTTGCAAAAATTCAACAAAGCTTATTGTTGCAAAAAATTCAAACTCCAATATCTCACAAACCACAAAAAATTTGACCCTATAATTTTACATGCATAGAGTAGAACCGTTTTTTTTTTTTTTTTTTGGAGAAGAAGAAGTTATTCTCTTTTTTTTTTTGCATTGTTTTTTTTTCTCACGTATGTTAACTTCTTCTTAGTGGGAAGTTTACATGGATTAAGTAACTGTCTTAAACAGTTCACTTCATCCATTGCGTTGAGATTCCAATTTGGATGGACTCAAGCTCATAATCCAACAATGCAAACAATTAAAACTTGAAAGTTAAGACAAATTTGAGAAATAAGGAATGGATTTTTTTTATATTCTTTTTCATAATTATTGAGAAAGATTATTTTTAAATTGGCTTATTTGCTAATTCTTTTTCATAATTATTGAGAAATATTGTTTTTTTTTTACTTTATACTGAAGTGGCTTATTTGGTAATAAGTCTTTATAAGATTTTTTTTTTTATTTGGGTTCAATACAACTAGCTATCTGAATATTAACATGCTACCGTGTAATGAACCTATTTAATAATTGGATTATGTTTTGTGTCTTAAATTTTAACATAAATAACTTCTGGTGTCGTATTCAAATGACTCAATTATTACACAACCCTATTAATACAAATTGCTATCCTAACTATACCACAAAGGCTTTTAGAATGAAACATAATGAATATCTGCAATAGTTCATTAGTCCTCCCGTGGACATGGCAGATTTTTTTAAGGACGAGTATATAAGAATGTTAGTGGTCATTGATTTATTTGTTGACCTTCCTCCTGTTTTAATTTTTCATGGCTGTGAAGCAAAAAACAATCAGTATTGAGGTGGCCATGATTATGATTAGTAGACATTCTATAGGAACAATTGGGAAGGACTGGTCTTTCACTTCAGGCATTCCATGAAGAACTCGAGGCCTAGTTATGGCACCCAAGCTCATTTTTGAGAGGGTATCCAGACACTTTACGTTGCACCAACTACCATTTGCTTAATGGCAGTATGGCTAGTGAGCTTGGATCCTAACTTGTCTTTGCGTGCTACGAAAACTAAAGGCAAAGAAAATATGAGAGAAAGGGGAGAAAGATTGGAACACTCGCACAGAGGGAGATTGTTGAGAAAGAATGGGTTTCTGTCATTCCATTCTTTGATATCCCATTATAATCCATCAAGCAACCTGATTTACAAAATGGCAGAAAAATCCTAAGCCAATTCTAATCCCACCTAGAAAAGAGACTATTTTAACATTATTCTGATAATCAAATGTCCGAGTTGTAGTAATTCAAAACCTTCATAATGCCGTTGCACCAAAATTTTGTGCCAACTCATACATCTACTCACAAAGAAACCTAAAAAAGCCAGCTCTTAAGATTAAAAGCGATTGGTGAATGGAAGAATTTGATTGTTAATAGAATTTGAGGTCTATCGCACAAAAAGCTCAAACTTGATGGTTGATTCAACGCAGGGACAATAAACGTCCCACAAATAGAATCATTTACGTTAAACAAACAGAATCATTTAGGTCAAATAGAATACATCACAATTATCAGGAAATTCTTAAAAGTAATTTGAGATTTCAGAAAGTTATGCATAACATGGATTATACTAATGAATAAAATTTTCCTTTTCCTTTTTCAGGTTATGAGCTAATTAATATTAGTTCATAAGCTTTTTTTTTTCCCCCGAGGCTATTACCAGTCCATCATCGACTGCTGCTTGGTAGAGCTGGAAAGCTGGATGGAACCATATGCATTGATGTTCCCTCACAAGGAAATATGCTTGCCCAGCATGGCTGAACTATTTAATTTCGAGAAAGGAACATTACAACAATAAAAGCCAGAGATTTGTTATAAGAGATTCCAAGTTTCAATCCCACAGAACTATACCAACCTTGAGAAACTAGGGATGTTATAAGCCATTCAAGTTTCCAACTGATTCCATTGGACTTGTGAAGTTGACACAAGCTCTTACTGAATTGGACCTTAAAACTACAATAAAACATATTGCTTGAAACAGCAATCTTTCTAACTCTACAGAGTATGATTAACATTCAGTTATACTGTTACACATGCAAGGGTATTGTTTTATTCTGAAAGATTCGAACAGAGAAAAACAACACAAAAATAAATTATGGAAAGACAATTATATATATAGTACAGGTAATACATACAAGATAAGGCAGTCCAATGCAGACTGCTTTTCTTTCCATTTTTTTTTAAACTTGTTTTCATCTTTTTAGGCTTGTTTTCCCCTGCACAGAGGGGGTTCTAACCGTTTGCAATGTGTTAGAAGATATATGATAGGGCTATTGCCAATAAGAATGTGATAAAAGTGGAAAGCAAACTGTACAATTCATAGGAGTCACCAGAAAATATCATCAACTCCCACTGCAGTTGATTGATCCTCTTCCTCCTCCAGCTCCATCTCTGGCTCAGGATACCCAAATTCTGGTGATTCAATATCAGCAAGGTTCTTCAAATCAACAATAGAAAGCTCATCTAGGTGCCTAACTACCAAGTCTGCAGCACTGAGCTCATACATCGGATGCTTGCTAGCAACAGCCACACACTTCATCCGAACATCATGGGCAGCCTCCACAGTCTGATTGGAGTTACCAAACACAATACAACGCTCAGGAATAAATTTTAGAAGCTGTGCTGCATAAACAAACATCTCTGGGTCAGGCTTCCCCCTGTGAACATCTTCTGCCGCCACAATAGTGCTGAAATACCCTTCAATGCCAATGCTTCCAATTGCAGTCTCAAGAGTCTTCCTTGGACGTGTAGATATCAATGCCATTGGAATCTTGTAGTGCATCAAAACATTCACAAACTCTTTTGAGCCAGACCGTAATCTATGTATACCACCTTGCAAGACGTGATAAATTTCCTCCTTTCTAGCAGCCATTCTTCTCAGCTCTGCTGGGTCTCTTGACCAACACAGAACTTCAGAAATTGCTTGCTCATTCTTCATACCTTCTACTCGTCTCAAGATGAAAGTTGGAGGAGGAGATTTTCCTTCTTCTTGAGAAAGGGCAAGCCAGGCTTGTCTCTCAAGATCAGGATTATCCTCAATTATAACACCCTCCCACTCAAATATGGCACCCAACCATCCACACCCCATCCTTTCTTGCCGAAGCAAGGGGTTATGCAACAAAGGATTATCTGCTCTATTCGCCGGTGGCCATATACCAGGCTTCCGATCAACACCAGTACCACCCCTATAACTCCAAGAACGCGGTATTCTCTCCTCCTCCCTAAACGAATAGGTTTCTTTCGTTAATTCCATTGCAAGCGCCTCAATCGATCTGTCCTCTAACTTTTCAACCCTCATTCTCGGAGATAAACAAACAACCTTTCTACCCGTAAATTCTGATCCTAAAATTCGACACTTACCCGAAGCTTTCCTTCTAAAAGAACAATCTTTCACAGAAACTCTCCTGCACAGGGGTCTATACCCAACAAAAGACGTCGCCGTAATCGAATCCGCCATGCTACCCACCTCAACAAAACCTAATTTCAAATACCCTTTTCACCTTTTGTAGATTTAAACACAAATACCAAGCCAAATTCCACTAATTGATTGACACCCTACTCTAAAAGACAATTATATCAACAAGAAAACAAAATCTACCTATAATAATTACCTTGAAAGCAAAACTAAGCATAACCGATTAACTCCAGTAATCTAAAACCCCCAAATATAAGTCATATAAACAGCTAGCAATACCAATCCTATAAGTAAAAGCAATATATACAGCAAATTGAAGAAACCTGTGTGTATACAGAGCGAGAGAGGGAGAGGTGGCGAAGAAATCTTGGAGGGGGAAGGGCGGGGGGGCGGGAAACTGACCGTTTGATTAAAGATTGATGAAGAGGAGAAACTAGATTCTTCGCGCAAGGGATAATAAAAATCTTTCCCTGTGCTTTTGGTTTTGAAGAATGAAACGTGTTGTTTTTCTCGTTTTTGTTGTTTATAATAACAGTCACTGACGGGAGACCGGTCCGTCATGCCGGCTAACGTGACCGACTGGAACCACACGTGCCGATTACGCTAGAGCCAACCCTTTACTCTAGTGCCACACGTTTCCATCCACCGAAATTTCTCATAAAAGTATCAAACACGTTTTTTCAAATTTTTAAAAAATTAATAAATATATTTTTATATTATTGATTTTAATTATAAAATTTATAGATAATTAATATTTATTTTAAATATTTAATTAATTATTATCATTTTATTTATTTTTTAATTAATATTAATTTAAATAATAATTTTTAATAATTTTTATATATAATTTTATAATTAATTATTTTAATATTTATTATATGTAAAAAATATTTATAAATATATATCTGAATTTTTTTATATTTACATGTTTTTTCATATTTTGTTTTGTATATTTTTTAAAAAATTATTTTTTTATATTCATTTTTGTGTTTTCCATTTTCATGTTTGTGTTAATTTCCATGTTACACGTTTTTGTTTTTCCTATTTTCGTGCTACCTACTCAATTTGTTTTTCTTAAAAAAGTGTCCATATTTGTGATTTTAATCAATATCGAACTAAATCCTATAACTGCCCTAGGATTCCCATATTATATTATTCTATGTGTAACATGAAAATTAATTTTTAAAATATTTCTAAATATTTAAAAATATTAAAAATATTTTATTTATAATTTTAAAATAAAATTTAGACTATAAATACATTATATTTATATAATTTATTATTCAATATAAAAAATTAAATTTTAAAAATATTAGTTTTAGCAATCACTACGATAGTTACTAATTAATGGTGGGTGTCAAAATTTAAAAATGATTGTCAATAATAAATATATTAATAAATATGGATTTATATGATTTTATTTTTTATTTTGATAAATTTATTAAAATTTAAAAAATGACTTTTTCATTTAAAAAGAGTAAGTCATTTTTCTTAAAAATAACTTAAATTTTTTATTAAACAAAATTTTAAATACATTAAATATCAAATGATATAAAAAAATTATTTTTTAAGAAAATACTTTTCTCAAACTAAATGAAGCCTAATTTTCGCTTTTTAAACTATAATAAGTTTTTGTAAATATTTTATTGAATTCATAAAATTTTTTATTTTATCTGTAATTTTATATTAACTTTATTTTATTAACTTTTATCATTGTTTATTATAATCAATTAAATAAAACATATTATTAAAAAACTTTGTTTAAAAATAAAAAATCTCTCCAATTTTGAATATAAAAAAATAATAACCTAAAATTTGATTGGTTGGTGAGTATGAATGACATTTAACCAATGTTTTAAAAAATGGATCAAACGAACCAATCCAATTGATAAAATTGAAAATCAAACTATTAATTAATTTAATTTGTTTATGATCAATTATTAAAAGTATATTTATATATTTTTAATCTTTGTATATTTTAAATATGTTTTAATAATATTTTTCAAAATTTATTTATATTAGATTAATTAAACCGAATCGATCGAATGAAATCAATTTAATCAGAAATCGATTCAGTGTTAAAGACATTGTATTTAACAATAATATTACATTAACCACAAATAAGCAAAAACTCTCGTCTAAAACCCAATCCTCTATCATGCAGAATCCCTTTGCTCACTGGCTTGAGATATTTCCAACATAAACATGGCGACCAGAACAAACTGCCACACCATTCCTTGTTCGCAATCTTATATTCATGTACTCTATCCGCCAAGGAAAATGATAATGAATATATTCCTGAGCCTTTTATGGCACCGATTATGCTCTTGTTAAAAATTATATATATATATATATATATATATATAAAATAGCAATTCCTATTTGAATAAAAAGATTTTTGTCTCTATCCAATTTCAATTTTTATATCATGTTTTCCCTTTTTACTTTGCGTTTTTTTTTTTGTATTCTATTTTTATGCCTCTTCATTTTTCTCTTTATTTATCATTTTTTTTTTATCTCTCTCAAATAAAAAAAGTATCTTTATGCTTTTTTTCTCTAACTTTTTTTTTTGTCTTTTTTTCTTTCTAAAACACAAGAAAGAAAAAGAAGAAGATTGTGACAAATTAAAGATAAAGAAAAAAATAATATGAAAACGAACTCTCTTTCTTTGTATTGCATATTTGTTTAGAGAGAAAAAATTCTTCATTATAAATTTTTTTTTTTCTAAATAGATTTAATGTGTTTTTTATACTTTATTTTATTATTTATGATGAAAAATCATTTATTTGGATATATTGTATATGAAAAATGATTATTTAAATTAAAAATCAATATTGAAAAGAGAGAAATTCGCATTGATAGAGATTGAAGATAATGTTTATATTTTAATTATTATTATTCATGTTTTGTTTTCTTGACAGTTTTATAAACTTTTTATAAACCTGTTGTAAATGATGTGTAAGCATTTACTTGTTTTAAGCTAAAAATTAGTCATTAAGAGAAAGATAGTCGAACTGTTGAAAGTTAAATATGATATTTGCATTAATTATTATTCTTCTCATATTTTGGTAGATATTTTTATAAATTAATTATAAACATATTGTAAACCACATATAAACGTTTATTGTTTCGATATAATTAGTTGTTGAAACTTTAAGATGATAAATGTGTCCTAATTTTACAAATTTTGTATGTTAACCTTTTATATCTTATGTTTTATTAATGTTTTATAAATTTGTTATAAACTTCTTGTGAAGTAGACAAACATTTCTCTACGATTATTACTTAGATAATATAATCAAATTTTTTTATTTTTATAAACTTGTAATAAATTTTTATAAGTTGAATGTAAACACTTTCCTACTTTAGAATAATGTTTTTTGAAAAAATTAAGTATAATAAATTTGGAAGCGCAATAAAATACTTGGTCGTTTTGAAGCATAATTAACTTGGACATTTTGATAAATTTGTTATAAATTTATTATCAACCACTTATAAATAAATACACATTTCATTGAAATAAGTTTAATTCGAATTCAATAAACTTCCATGTTTGATAAACTTGAGATAAACTTTTGCTAATAAAAGAAATTACATACTGATTTTATGTTTGTTTGATATCAGTATTAATTTATTTATCGAGGATACTAAAAATTAATATAAAACTAATATAAAAATAACATAAATTATCTCATGCCTTTTTTAATATTAAAGCACAAATTGAAATAAACTGAACACAAATTGAAAATATATATAAAACCAGTATAAACCTATTATAAACCTAAGATAAAACATATATAGGTAAAAAAATAAACCACTTGTAAATATTTTAATATTTATTTAAATCTTTTAGCAAATTTAATATTTATAAAAACCAAATTAAAAGTTTACATGTATTTAAATTAATTTGAACTAATTGTTATTCATCTTTTCTATGATCTTATTTGGTCTTAAAAAATGTTTTAATGCATTAATATAATATTACAAATAAATAAAAATAAAGCAAATCAATAATAAATATTTTTCTACACTTATACAATACAATTTTTTGAGTTCATCCAAATTTCGAAATATTACAATGGATCTTGAATTTGTATCTTGTAAGTTGTTTTTTGAAATCAATAAAAAACGAATCAACAAAATTCATATATTGTCTATCAAATTAAAATAAAAAAATAGAAAACTGTAAAATAATGTTGAAAATCTGATTTAGTAAGGAATTTTTTTTTGTTTTTTTTTTGCATATTTAATTTGCATTTAATCATCAAATTTTATTGTTTAATCATATTTATGTCAAATTGTAAATATGTATTCATGAAAAAGATAATAGAAAATAATTTTTATTGAAAAATTTTATTTATTGTTCTTACTTGATTTGAAAAATAGTGATGATGTTGATTTATTTATTTTATTGTAGATAAAACAAAAAAATAAAAAATAATATAGATTTAATATCATTAGTTGATTTTAAAAGAAGAAATTTGAAAAAATATTATTGATTTGATTGATGAAGTCGAAAAGTCAGTGTAGCGTGAGTTGGAAATTTTTGAGATGTGAATCTATTTTTTGGGAACCTAATTCATAATCTATATTTATTTTTGTTTATTTTTAAATAGTAGTCCCGTCCTTTTCCCCATTTTAAAATTCAAATATTTGATTTTTTGGAATTAAGGCTTTAAACGCACGTTCTCCTGCAAATTGACAATAGTTTTGATTATTGGATGAAAAGGGACTTTGCATAGAAAAGTCTTCGAATGCCTATGTTCATTGTATCTTCTGGACTTTGATATATATATATATATATATATATATATATATATATGACTTGAGTAAAGTTTAATGACTCCTGATAAATTTAAAATTAGTTTTTTAGCTAATTAAGATCAAAACTTTTGATTTTAAATCATTTAATTTTTTTATAAATAAAACAAGAATATGTGTTCGATGCAATTAAATATGAACATAATGAAATAAGTTACACATTTATTCTTTTTTTAATCTTCTTTAATATTTTCCTGTAATCATTTTCAATAAATATGACACTTTAATCCGAGATCAAGAAACACGACACTTTAAACATAATTTTTATTTTCTTTAAAAATTAAGAAAATAAAATAAAAAATAAAAAAAAACAGTTTTTTTTTGTTCAAGAACTAGAATGAAATCAAGAAAGCAAAAAAATAAATAAATAAATAAAATATGTGATATGTAATGAAATTTAGAACAAAAGAAAACATGTATTTTGAATTAAGAATCATAATGCTTGTTCAAATAAGATGATTTCGGACGGTCGTGGTCCTCACCATCGACTTCCACTCCAATTTTTTTTTTCCCCATTAGAACGACTTGTGATATTTTTTTTTTTTTTAAAAAAAAAACTTACATTCAGAGCCATTAGTGTAATGACATTATCAGAACTTATAGTACCGCACCATACAATGCTCTTTTGCACTTCTAAAATGGTAATTTTCTGCGAGCTTAGAAATGACCACATAAACTGAATATCAATGCCAATGCCTATTTGAATTCTCTGGCTACAAAATCAAAATTTAATATTAGAATCCAACTCATTTAATTCCTCAAAATACTCCTCTTTTCTTTCATCTTATCTAGAAATTCAAATATAGAATGAGTCCATCACATGAACTGAAGATGAATCATAAAATGTTGGAGTAGGAATAGGATCTTTAGGAAAATACTCTATGATTTTTCTTAAATGTTTCAATTGTTTATGAGGAGCTAAATAGGATTATTGTTTTTCGAAATCTGAAAATTAAAGAAAATTTTTATAATTATTCATCTCCGTGTCTGGAAAAAAAAAATTATAATTTTTTATTAAGCATGTAAACAATAGCTAAGATCTGCTCGTTTGGTTAGAAACAATGGTGGTGGTGGTGGAGAGACGTGGGTTTTTTGTTATGATTTTTTCTATTTTTCAGTATTTCACTATGGTAAAAGGTGTGATATGCACGCTTCAATAAAGTCAAAACTAAGTTTATTATAATTAATTTTTTAGAATTATGAGGTTAATAAGCTCAAACTTTGTTTAAATCCAATTAAAACTAAAATAATAGTTCAGAGATCAAATTAAATCTTAATCCATAATTAATTTTGATCTTATATTAAAACTAGTTATTTGTCAAACTAACGGTTTAATATAGAAGCAATTCAATTATCAAATAAAAAATAATTATAAATAAAATAAAAAATTATTAAAATAGCAACAAAAGATAAAAATAAAATTGATATATTGTTTATTTTAAAATAAATATTATTATTTACTAAATTACATATTTAATAATATATATTTTAATTTTATTAATATCTATACATATATTTTAAATAATGTATTCTACCATAGATGCACAAAATAAGAATTATCTAATAATAATTTAATTCATTAACAGCTATTCAATTGACTATTCTAATATATTTAATGAGTATTTATCTATAAGCATATACTCTTTCTATATGTTACTTTAGTACTGTAGAATGATAGATATATTAAAATAAAATATTTTTTTCAAAATGATTGATGTTGTGAAATAAAGAGAGTACTTGTAAAAATAATTCTCAATCTGTTTTGATAAATTTAATTTCCATTGAAATTTGGACTCTCAAAATAATTTCAATATCTAAGGGCTCATTTGATTTAATTTTATATTTCTGTTGTAAAAATTTAAAAATTAAAATCATTATTATTGTGTATATAATTTTTGGAATTTTTTTATTTAAAAACATAAATAGATTGTCAGAATTTAAGAGATTCTTTATAAAAATACTAAAAAATGATTTTTATTTATTTTGCAATTTATGTTGCAAAAATAATCACTTTTTATAGTTTTTCTGGATTATGAAAATCTATTTTTATGTCTTCAAAATAAAATAATAAAAAATATATTTTTTATTTTGAAAAGCTGAACAATAAAATTAAAAATTAGATAAAACTTGATGCCAAATAACCTCTAAACCCTTTTTTCTTTGAAAAAAAAAAATTAACGACGGCCATTGGTTATTTATCTCAAGCAACTGTAATTGAGAACTTAATTTGCTCATAAATAAAACGTCACCGTTTTTGCATCCGCTGTTAGTTTAGATAGCATTTGTAATTTCTATCAGAGTTTGGCAGAATTTAGCTTAAGCATGATTAATTCCATTAGAATTAATTAAAACTTTAAAATTCTAAATGAATTCTTGTGCATGCTGAATATGATAAATGCAGATTTGTAAATGAATTCCATATTCTATGGAATTCATTATTACCAAACACTTGTTTATATTTTGTGTTTAGTTACCATGTCCTAAGACTCTGATGATTATTTAATCATTGCATATGGAAGCAGGAAAATGAAGCATGCTTGAGCCTTGAATATGTGTGATATCTCACTTTGGCCTCAAATTGGAGGAGCAATTCAATTTGTCCTTTTTATTATCTTCGCATGAATAGCAATTATGTGAGTAATGTGTTGATTGGTTTATCTAGTTTTATGATTTTAGCTCGACCTCATCTCTTTTCCTGAAATCAATCTCCTTGCCATTGGTAAGGGCACTTCGGCCTGACTTTAACTTCATTTTTTTGCAGATGCGAGACAATTCTGCAGCCTGGATTTAGCTGCACAGTGCGAATTGAGAGGACTCGAACGAAGCCAAGCAGTAGACATAAGAAACCTGATACTACACTGCAGAATAATGTGGTCTTTAAATGCAACGTCTGTTCACATCGGAATCTAAAGCGAGGAACTCCAAAAGGCCACATGAAAGAAATATGGCAATCTAAGCCAAAGCCATCTGCCAAATCTGCCAGCTTGGATAGAGTCACAATAAGCAAGGACGAGACTGTTAAGGTGGATGAGATAACCTTGCCCTTGATATTTGGGGATACTTCTTTCTCAAACAGTCTAGCAACTCCATCAGTAAGAAGTGGAGCTACTTTACTGGATGCAAAGAGGAGAAAGAGAAACCGATCAGGGTCTAGAAAATCAGAGGAATCTGCGTTGCAGAAGATACAGAAGGAACTGTTGGTGCATCGAGCAAAAGAAAGAGAAAATCTTGGGCAAGCCTAAAGGAAATTGCTGAGAGTAGTGAGCATGATAACGTTCGAAACATTACTAATTTGATTATCCCATTTATCATATAAGCAGGTCAATTCCTTGTGGTGTTTTAGAGGATTGAGTTTATCCTATGTGACAACCATTTTTAGACAGAGGCAAAGAGGGATCTTAAAAATGCAGAAGGCAAAAGCTTTGAGTTGGTCTTTTTCCTGGGAAATCTAAGTAACAAGCTATGGTTAATGGTTTTTTTTTTTTTTTTAAAATCATAAACTACAATTTCTTAGCCAATTAGCCTAAGGATTTTAGCATTGTAGCCTGGTGTGTTCCTGAAATGTATACCCAACTCATTGTTGCTGTGTTTTTGTCTTTTTGTTTCCGTTCAAATCTTAAATCAGACTTATGATGCTATCATCTTATCATACATGCTGACAAAAACAGGAGACGAGTTGTCATTGTTTTCCCTTTAAGAAAGGATTTGGACATCTAAGTTTAAAATTTTCATCAATCAAATCAATGTTCACACTGAGAAATTTCTGATTGGTGCTATATTATGCATAAATAATAAACCTGCAGTATGATTTCATATTAGTTCGATATGGCAAGAAATGGACCTCCTGCCAACCTCAGACTTCTGTAAAAATATTTATACGAACTACGAATATAAATGAACTAAAACTGTTTGATAATTACTTTAAATTGATTTGAAAACTGCTTAAAATTGATTTGATATTAATCAAATCAAACTTGAGTTTAACCTACTCAAAGTAGTTTATCAAATAGAAATTGAGTAGTAAAAGAATCACTTAAGAGGCTTGTAAATTTAATTGAATTTAAATATTTTTATCTTTTTATTATTTATATTTTAGTAAATAATCGAATCTAGTTGAATTAATTTAGATTTGAGCACAATGGTCTTGCACTATATAATACTGAGAGATGTCTCTCTTTTTAATTCTCACTATAAAAATGATTTCATCGTATTGATGAAGAAGTACTAAGATTTGAGAATCTTTAAACTCAAAATTGTGAGAAAATCAATCCAATTAAATCCTATTGGAAGCTATTATATATTATTTGTTTAAAAAAGAACCATAATATTAAGTGCTTTTATGCATTGTATGAGAATTTTTTAGAAAGAAATCGAAAGATGATGAAAGTGATGAAAATATATAAAATAGAATGTAAATGAAAATTAATTAATTTCATTCTATTTGAGAATTTTGAAAAACAAAAATTTTATAACTACAAATTGTTTAAAATATTTCAATTTTATCTTTCAAACTCAATTTTAAGACTTAAAAATATGAACATTTATAAATTAATAGATAGAAATATTTAAGCTTTATTAAGTCTTAATTACATTATAAAAAGAACTTGGAAAGAAAGTTAATTGATTAACTTTCATTTATATTTAACTTTTTTTTACTTTTTCTAACCTACTTCACAAAGTTTTAACAATTAATTTATTAACTTATTTTAGTTGTATTTCAAAAAAAAAAACTTATTTTGGTAGATGCTAATTCGGAATTTCATAGATATAATAATCAATTTTTACTTAAAAAGAATTAAATATGTTAATCCCTGAATTTTACTCTATTATACTATTTAATTTTTTTATTTTTAAAAATTATACTAAAATATTTTTATATTTTGCTTCTGTTAACTTTTTTTTATCATTTTATGAAATTTTCTATTAAATTAATCTAAAATAACTATAATACCCTTAATTCTACATTAAATTTTCATTTCTTACCCAGCTTTCCTTTTTTTTTTTTTTTCTCTTCCCTTGCTCTACACTCACAACCAACAAAAACTCATATTAAAAAACAAAAAAACACCAACATATCAATTTTCAACAAACATATCAATACCAAACACCAACATACCAATTTTCTTTCGATTTTTATCAAAAGAACCCAATAAAACCATCGAAAAATAACAAACACCAAACACCATCGGAAATTAACAAACACCAGAAAACAAATTCAATACCGAAAAGGGCCAATCATAAAAAACCCAAAAACAAATTTCTTAGACTGGAATCAATACTCGCTTCGACAAATTTATTCAAACCCGCAAACATATGGAAGACTTGGCGTTAGCTTCGGCGTCGGCTTTGAGCAAAAATATAAGTTTTTGGATTCATAAACAACAATCGATCCAAAAACAACAATCAATCTGGATCTACACTCACCAGAAACAATAATCGATCCAGATCAAAACTACAATAAAAAATGTTAACAATCAATCCGGCCAATTGAGAAGAACCCAATATCCATGCACATTTGTTGCTGTGTTTAACAGAATTTCTGGGCAACCAAAAAAAAAAAAAAAAAACAAAAGAATCGTAGGCCTAAGTAGAAAAGATTGCCTGGGTGAGATTATTGCCACGAAGATGAGCAACAATTGGGGAATTGAGTTGTCGATGGACCTTCTCATCTTGCAGCATCTGCTCCAAGTTGCCGTTTTCCTTTTTTTTTTTTAAAAAAATTCAATTATTAGTTTTTTCCTTTTCTGTTTCTCTTTTTTTATGCAACTTAAAGCCCTGTTTAATTTTTCATCAATTGTCCCTTTGGTTTCCTCTACTTTTTTCATTTTTTCTACTGATTTTTTGAATTTGTTAACAACAAATGATGTCAAACGCTTTCAGCTTGAACCAAATGGACCATTTCTGTATCACCAATCTTCATTTTTTTTAAAAAGGGTAATTTTAGAATTTTAAAATTTAATTTATTGATTTTTACCACTTCTAACGATAGAAATTGAGTTAAGAATAGTTGAAAATCCTATTTAATATAATAAAATAAAAATATTTTAATATTTTAATATAATTTTTTAAAATAAAAGAGTAAATAATACAATAACCCACTTAAAATGCCAATACCTTAAAAAAAATTATTATAATGGCATATCTATAATGCCATTTCTACAATGCAACCGATCTCCATACAATAAGCCAGCAGTACCGTCATTTTTCATTCTCACCAGCGGTACTGAAACGGTTACCAACCGAAACAGAAAATCCAGGAATGGGAAACCGGAGATTCGCGCAAGTATCGACTAGCGACGAGGAGGACGAAGCGCCGGTTCCTCCGCCGAAGACTCGCTCGTCGGCGAAGTCTGAAGAGAACGAGAGGAAGAGGAACAAAGTGAAGCTTCTTCGTGAAGAAGATGACGAAGCCGAGGAGGAGGACGGGGAAGAGAGAGCCAGAGGAGGTAAGGCAAAGAATAAGAAGAGGAAGAAAGTGAAATCAGTAAAAACGGACGCAGAGGAGGATCCTGAAAAAGAGGAGGAGGAGGATGAAGAAGCACCGCAGGAGGATGCGAAGCCCGTTAGCGAACCGGTTAAGTTGTCGGGGAAGGGAAGAGGGCGGAGGAGCCATTACGTGGCATTCGAATTTGACGGAAACCGTTACGATCTTGTAAGTTCATTCTTCAATTTGATTGCCGCTATTAGGTTTTTTCTTCTCTTTTTTTTATTTAGTTACATATAGGAGGAATTAGGTTTTCTTTACACATAATTTTGATCTGTTTTACGATTATAATTTTGTGTTCCGCGTATAGTTCTTGTATTTATTACTGTTATTTGCACTTTTGTTGTCTGCAGGAGGATCCTGTACTTTTAGTTCCTGAGGATAAAAAGCAAAAACCTTATGTGGCAATTATTAAGGTAGATTGCATTGAACCGCTTTGTTGCTTTCCCTAGAATTTGCTTTACTTCTTTATTCTATGCCGTGTACTCTTGCCATGCTATTCGAATTGGAAGTATTCCAGCTGATTTTCATTTGAAACTACTTGTGCTTCTTTTTTTTTTTTTTTTGGGATTTGGCATTGCATGACATAGTTTATGCATCAAAATGTTCTTTAAGTGGTTGAAGTTGTGCATAATGATATTGAATTCTCATCAGATTTACCTTGATAATAGGTTGCTTGGAATTATGTTATAGGTCAGATCATTTTAGGGACATTTAACAATTTTTTGGCTGGTCAAATATGTTGTCTGTGACAGTAGGCTTTGTAGTGTTATCAGGACTTATTAGAGTTTTATAAGCAAATATAAAGTAATACAGCTACAAAACATTGGTGAAGTCTTAACCCATCAGTTCAGATATTGAGTTAACTCTAGATCCAGCTTCTGTTGAGTTCCAAGATTTCCCCTGTTAGTTGCAGAAACATCTATAGCACCTTTTTATGGTCTTCTGTCCCTCATCGCCGGAAATTTGCTAAATCTGGGATATTAGTTTCATATCATCACAGTTTCTGTATGTTCTTTTATTTTCTGAGTTCAGGTTCTGCCTAGTGATATTAATTTATAAATCATTATTTTTTGTTGGAATTCTTTCCTCGATATGGGGTTCCTGAATACATGCTCTCTTTCCCTTTGTTTGGAGTTGAGGTTATGTTATTGGTTAAAATTTTTGTCTTGTGGTATGTAAGTTATATATGGTTTCTCTTTATGGAGTTATTTGTACTTGACTTTCATTTTGTGAATGCTACATTCTGCTTTGTAACTAAAAAAGTATGATTTCTTTGGCAAAATGTGCTGTCTCATTTTAAGAAATATTTTGGCCAGCTTTTGAAAAATACATGTAGTTGCTGATTAATTCCCCTTAGGCAGTTGAAGAAAGAGTTTTTAGCCCCCCCTCAGACACCACCGCCGTCAACAACAGCAACAACAACAATAATAATAATAATAATTGTTTCTCTATTTCGACAAGTGGGTGAAACCGCGCTTATTGCTTTATAGTTTGTAAAATTATTTCTGCCTGTTTGCTCTAATGGAATTGACATTCTGTTTATAGGATATTTCTCAGACCAGCAAAGGTAGTATGATGGTCACTGGACAGTGGTTTTATCGTCCTGAAGAGGCAGAAAAAAAAGGTGGTGGAAGTTGGCAGTCAAGTGATACTAGGGAACTGTTCTATAGTTTCCATCGTGATGAGGTCCCAGCAGAATCTGTAATGCACAAGTGTGTAGTGCATTTTGTCCCTATTCACAAGCAACTTCCAAATCGCAAACAACATCCTGGTTTTATTGTCCAGAAAGTCTATGACACAGTAGAGCGGAAGCTTTGGAAGTTAACTGATAAGGATTATGAAGATAACAAGCAGCATGAAATTGATCTTCTTGTTCAGAAAACTCTATCCCGCCTGGGAGATCTTCCTGACATTGAAACTGAAGATAATGCTGCTGAGCCAGAAGATCAGTTTAAGATTAAAAGAACTCTAAGGAAAAAGAATATTACTCCTCTTGATGTTTCAAGGGAGGATGAAAATACCAGGCCTGATAATTTAAAAGCTGAAACACCAGGAAGTTGTACAGGCAATGCCTCAGAGTACTATACAATCTTAGAGAAGTTCAATGCATTAACTGAAGATACCCATCGTGACAAATGGTTGGAGAGGCTTCTTCAGTGTGTTCAATACATGTGCAGTTCTCCTGACAGTACACATGATGATGACAAAGTGAAAGGTGATTCTGATGGCGGTGACCATGAAACAGAGCACAAGTGCCAAGGCACTGCAAATGGATCTCAAGAAAAGAGTCCTAAAGTATGTATTATATTGTGTACCTATTCTTCACATATCCTTTGGAATTCTGGTTTTGATATCATGATCAACAACAATGGACATTAGAAAGTGAAATTTGGAAATTGTGCAATTTCTTTGTTTCTGATATTATTTATTTATTGCATTTGACAGAGCAGCAAAACTTTTTGCTGGCCAGATGCTGCTGTTCCTGCAGTAAGTGCTCTTGAGAAGGCCTCACATGAAGCTCTTTCCTCTGACTTTCAGAAATATAACCAGAAGATGCGTCAGCTGGTTTTCAACATGAAGGTTAGTCTTATCTGCTTATGCTTATGTGAATTTTCTATTTTGCTTCTCCATTTTTTAAAATTTTTTTGAAATTATTTGGGTTGGGTTACATAGAATAGAATAACAATGTTGATGGAGGATGATATATACTTAACTGCAAAACTCCAGATGATTCTAGGGAGTTGAAAATTTAGTTATTGATTATTGCTGTTCAAAAGGGCTTGAAGGAGTTTCTTTTGATGGTTTTATCTTCCTCAGAACAGAATAATATCTTTCATTTTTTTGGAGTTTGTGAATGTTTCAGATCTTTGGAGCTAGTTTTGTCTGTTTTGATTTATTTTTCTGTTAGGTGCCGCTTGATGCAGGTGCATGCTCCCTACTTAGAGAGTTGTGTTGCCATTATTTTTGTTCTTTTGTTGAATTTATTTACTACCTACCTGCTTACATTTGATTGGTGTTTGTTGGGGGTGGGTGCTGGAAATATCATATTACGTTGCTAAAGATGTTGATTTTGTCACTTGCTCTCCTGACAAATATTTTTCCTTTTGGCAGAATAGAGAGCTGGCTCGACGTCTACTTAATGGAGAATTGGAACCTTCAAAAATCCTAAATATGTCACCTAATGAATTGAGGGTATGATTTGTACCAAGCTATCATGTTTTTTTTCCATATAATTGCACTCTTGTGATTTGATTTGGCAAACAATTGAAAATTGTCTAAATAACTTATAATTTCAGGTGGGATTGACAGATGAAGAGATGGCAAAGAAGGAGCCTGAGGAGTCGGCACACATACAGGTCTTTGCCACTTTTTGTTTTTAATTGTCAAATTTTAGGTAGCTTGTTACTTGTGCTCACTGTCTGAGTGGATGGTTATGTAGCAGATGACTGATGCACGCTGCTCAAGGTGCAACGAGTTCAAAGTTGGTGTAAGGGAAATCATCCAAGCAGGACATGGAGAGCGCTATCAGGTTTTTGTTCTTTTCCTGACTTTATTTGCTGTGAACCATTAGTTTTATTGGTTGGTGATCAATATACCATATTGGGAAGGGTATAACACCTTGTATTAGCAGAAAGCATGAAAAGTGTGCTAGACATGTATATTCTGAACTATAGACATAACATCTATACACAGAGTTTTGGCACGCATAAATGCAGACTAGCAATATTAGCCTTAGACATTTTAGGTCTGCTTTTGTTTTATGAATTCTTTTTTGTCTGACCTTGCATTGAATTTGAAAATCCAATAGGAATTATATGAAGTTAACTTATCATAAACCTTTTAGCTGTATGATATTGAACAACATAGGGAGGCTATTGTAGGACCTAATTTTAATGTGGTTTTTGTGGATTATTTTTTTCTATGTCATAATTGGTTTTAGAGCTTTGGAAGTGACAACTTCTTCCAATAGATATTGAAGATGTTATTTATTTCCTGTGAATATTTGAGCTATCATGTTGCAAAGTTATTTTGGAGACAGAATGGAAAACTTGGAACTTGCATGTTTTAGATTGTTGAAGTGGTTGGATCTCTGTGTTGGACTTGCCTTTGAGTCATTACCATGTTGACTTCAGAAGGTATCTGCTTTTCTGGGATTGCTTAGCTATGTAATTTTTCCTGGTTGGCACACGTTTCCCTTCCCCATGAACTCATTGCATGGTAGCGACATGACATTTAATTTCAACTGCCATTTTGAGAATAGAATAGGTCTATCAAACTCTGCTGGTGTATAAAAGTAAGGAAGCATCAATTTAAATTGCATATGCTAGGACCTTTTGCATTCTACTCTGCATGAACAAAGGAACTGTTTAAGAAAGTAGCATGGTGCATGAACCAAGATCTTATGAATAATTGCACTGTAGTAGATTTCAAGTTTTTTTTTTTTTTGAGGCCTTTCATTTCTTTGGAAATATAATTTCAACGCATTTTGCCATTGCTTGAAAATCCAGCTTTGGTTCAATTTGGGTACAATTCAGTTAAGGCGGCTTAAATTATTGTAGTTTTCCAATTCATGTGATCTGTAATATTCCTGACTCATGTTTAAATTTCTAATTTGTTTTTTCCCGGATTTCAGCTGGAGTGTACTGGATGTGGCAATTCTTGGTATGCTTCCAGGGATGAAGCATCAATGCTGACAATAGATGGGCCGAGTTCTTCCAGAAGCGTCGGCAGTGCACCCTGGGCAACTGCCAAATTTGAAGAGGTTGAGAAGAAGTTGGTCAGTCCCCGTGAACCTGAGAAAGCAGTTGAGGTTATCAAGAAGGCTAGTGAACCGTATATTCCTGTTTTGGAATCCCAGAAGTCCTTTGGCAAGCCAAAGAATGAAGAGAATTCTGAAAATTACAAAGAACAGAACACAGGCTGACAGGAAATTTTATTTTGTACAGATAACTATAGAGGATTGTCATTACATAGCCTCATTTCTCTTAATTAGAGTTACTTTGTCTAGTTGTTAACATTAGGTTAGACCCCATACAATAGAATTAGATAAGTTATTTCCAATATCAAATGACTGCTTTCTCCTAAAGAAAGAAGCAAGTATTGTTTGTAGTGTCTGTTGACTTAGTTTCTGTTGTGTTTTAAGCTTACTCACAGCCACGGCAAGTGAGAAAGCGAAGGTGAAAATTATCGTGGGGTAACTGAGATGGTTTGAATGCTACATTAATTTTATTACGAGAATTGTGGTAGGGAGCGTATATTGATGCACACGAGATGGTGCAAGAATATGAATTTGTGCACAAAGAAGGTATAGTAATTTGAAAATTTAGGGAATAAGAATAAGAGAGAGAGATGAATATCGAGAAGAATTTTCACAAAGGTAATTGTTTTTTTAAGTACAGGGCCATTCTCTGAATTTTGCAAAAACTATATGCATCTCGTTTAATTTGCGATCTATCGATTCGGGAGGAAAGAAAACAATTAATAAAAAAAAAAAAAAGGAACAAGGCCCTTAAGCCTCTCTCTCTCTCTATGTGCGCGTCTGTCTCTGTCGTAAATGAGAGTAATGAATGGACTCAGAGTTTTGTTTATCATATGAATTTGTACCCACGTTAAGCTCCAAAATACCTATATTATTTTTTGCTTTCGAATGGAATTAAAGATGAACAAACATCTTCGTGGGCGCTACCACGTGTACTGTCATTGGACCGTCGTTTGTTGTGGCCGTTCAGAAACAACGGCCTTTTCTGTTTTCAACTTTTCTTGTTGTACGGACGAAAGAGAATCCCTTTTTTTTTTTTGAGAATAGAGGAAACAGAAGCCCTGTCTCATTCTGGAGCAGACCAAAACGCTGCGTTTCTGATGCTCTCTAACTGTTTGCAAAAATGCTGTAACTGAAATAAGTGTCAAGTAATTGTGATGTGTTGCATATAAAGATGCGTAGTATACATGTCCTGCCGACGCTCGACCACCAATTCTTCGTCTAAATTCCCAATCGAACCCTAAACAACAGCATGGTTAAGAAAGGAAAGGACGGCCAAAAGAAAAACCCACAAGTCACGCCAAATCCATCTCACCGCTCACTCTCGCTTAGGCAAGAATCAACCGCAAAAACACAAACAAAAGTAGCCTCTCGTAATCCAAAGTCATTCTTGAAGGTCCACCACTTGGAAAACTTAGTAGTATGGGCGAGCAGAGAAGCTTCAATCCCTTCTCTCGCTGCCTTTTTCGGTCGTCAATATGCCTCTGCTCGAGAGGCCTTGTCTGTTCCTCCTGACCCTTCTCTAATTCCGTGCCAGAGGTTTGCTTACTGAGCTTTCTTTGTTTGTTTAGTTTCTTATTGCTTGAAACACTTTACCTGTTAGTTTATTAGTATATTTATATTGTATGCCTTCGCTACCACTTCCTCTAGATTCTGATGATTCCTTAATCTTAGCATATTGAAGCAAGAATATGCTTGAGCCTTGAATATGTATGGTGTCTCACTTTGGCCTCAATTGGAGAAGCAATAGCAATGCCCCTGCTATCCGAGTAGTTGATTGCTTCATGTGTTCATTGGTTTGAGTATCTAGTTCTATGGTTGGTAGGAGTGCGTTGGCCGGATTGTAACTTATTTGTTCTGCAGATGTGAGACAATTCTTCAGCCTGGATTTAACTGTACGGTGCGAATTGAGAGGACTAAAGCGAAGCCAAGGCGTGGACACAAGAAACCTAACGCTACACCGCAGAATAATGTGGTCTTCAAATGCCACTTCTGTTCACATAGGAATCTAAAAAGAGGAACTCCCAAAGGACATATGAAAGAGATATGTCCATCTAAGGCCAAGCCAAAGCCATCTGCCATATCTGAACTTTCTGAGTTCATGCCTCAGAAGTCTGCCAGCTTGGAGACTGTTGCAAGAAGCAAAGATGAGATAACCTTGCCTCTGATATCTGCAGATACTTCTATTTCAAACAGTCCAGCAACTCCATCAGTTAGAAGTGGAGTTACTTTATTGGACGCAAAAAGAAGAAAGAGAAATAGATCAGGATCTAAGAAATCAGAGGAAATTGAATGCAATAATGCTGCAGAAGATTGCAAAAGAACCTTAGGAGTCACTGGTAAACGAAAGAGAAAATCTTGGACAAGCCTGAAGGAAATTGTTGAAAGTAGTGAGCATGATAGCACTCGGAAAATTACTAACTTGACGATCCCATTTATCATATAAGGAGGTCGATGCTTCTGGTGTTTTAGAGTACTGGAAAAGTCCTACATAGTTCTTTTTTTAAGTGGCAAACTCTTTCAGAGAGAGGAAGAAAGGGATCACAAAAATGCAGAAGGCAGAAGCTTTGAGCTGGTCTTGTTTGTTTCTAATTTCCTGAAGAGATCGAAGTAAAGAGATGGTTAAACTGGAAAAAAAAGGACTTTTTTTTTAATTGTACCATCAACTACCATATTTAGCCAATTATTATAGCCAAGGTATTTTGATATTGTAGCATGAATTAGGAGTGTGTGCATGAAATTCATACCCAACTCATGGTTGCTGGGATCATGTGATTTTGTTTCTGCATTATGATTTAATCTTAAATTAGACTTATGATGCTATTATCTTATTATATGTGTTAACAAAAATAGGAGACACAATCTCATTATTTTTCCTTTTAAGAAAGGATTTGTACTATGCTGCTCAAGATGCAATGAGTTCAAAGTGGGTGTAAATGAAATTGTCCAAGTTGGACAAGGAGATTGCTCACAGGTTTTTGTCATTTTTTTTCTGACTTAATTTTCTGTGTCCTGTTGGTTTGCTTGTCTTCATACCACATTGGGAATAATACCTTGTATTAGCGGGAATCGCACAATGCATTCCACACAGGCATATTCTGAACTATAAACCTTCAAGCTATGCGCAGTTACATGGACATGTGGCAGATTGGCAATATTAGCTTTAGACATTTCAGGTCTGCTTTTGTTTTGTGAATTTCTTGTCCGACCTTATGTTGAATTTGTAGATCCTATAGGCAGTATGCTACGAACTCTAAATTTTTACCAGTCTTGATAACTTATTGATATGAATTTAATTTTCCATAAACCTTTTAGCTGTATGATCTTGAACAGCATAAGAAGGCTATTGCAGGACCTCATTTTAGCTTGGTTTCTGTGGATTATTTTCAATATCATAATTGGTTTAGAGCTCTGGAAGCAACAGGTACTTCCAATATATTGAAGGTGTTATTTAATTTCTTTTGAATATTTGTGCCATTATGTTTGCAAAAATTATTCTAGAAACAGAACAGAACACTTGGAGCTTGCATCTTTTAGATTGTTGAAGTGATTGGATCTGTGAGGTTGACTTGAATTGGGTCCTTACCATGTTGGCTTCAGAAGTATTTTTCCTCGTTGGCACATGTTTCCTTTCTCCATTAACTCATTGCACGGTAGCGATAAAATATTTAATGGCAATCTCCATCTTCAGAATTTTATGGGTTTATCAAACTCTTCCTATGTATAAAATAAAGGTAAGGAAGCATCAATTTAAAACACATATTCAAGGACCTCTTGCATTCAACTCTACATGTACAAAGGAACTATCAAGAAAAGTAGCATGGATTGTACTGAAGTAAGACACTCACATTTATCGCGACATTTCATTTCATTATGTCATTTGAATGCACGTTGCCATTGCTTGTGCATGTAGCTTTGTTTCAATTTTGGTGCAATTCAATTAGAAGGCATAAATTATTGCAGTTATACAATTTATATGATTTATCATATTCACGACTCACGTTTAAATATGTTCTTGGATTTCAGCAGGAGTGTACTGCGTGTGGTGTGGCAATTTGTGGTATGCGTCCGGGTATGAAGCATCAAAGCTGCCAATAAGTTCTTCCAGAAGTGTAGGCATGGCACCCTGGGCAACTGCCAAATTTGAAGAAGTTGAGAACCTGAGAAGGCAGTTGAGGTCATCAAGAACAGAAGTGAACCATATATTCTTGCACTGGAATGCGAGAAATCATTTGGCAAGCCAAAAGAATGAACAGAATTATGAAAGCTGAATAGAAAACATAATGAAAGGAATTTCATTTTTGCAGTTAATTCTAGTAGATTGTGATCATGCGTAGGTAGCCTCTTTCTTTCTCTAGCAGCTAGCCAAATCAAGTTATACCCAACAGGGGTAGGATAAGGTCAGTTTGTTTCGAATATTAAAGAAGTAAAATGCAAGTAATAGTGTTTCTAGTTTACATTGAGTATAGGTTTGCTATGCTCTCGTGCGATCTTTGGCTTACAAGCTTGCTTGCATGCGCTGCATGTGGGAAACGAACGTAGGTAAGCAAAAGTGATGACTATTGAGAAAAAATTGTAATTGGAATGGTTTGAATTTCTACGATGAATTAAAATAGTAATGCATTAGTGAAAGAAGGTATAGCAATTGAAACTGCAGGAAACAAGTACAAATGGTGAGATGAGTACCAAGGGTAAATTTTGACCATAATTGTGTCTTTGTAAACCTCTCTGAACTTTGCAGAAAATACTTAAATTGCATGTGCTTGTTAATGTTTTTAGTTACCATTTGGGTTTGGTGTTCTCCTAAGGAAGAAATCAAATATTAATTTTATGATCACTGATTTTCAAAATCTAGCGAGTACTTAGTCGATCATCTCTCTATTTCTTATTTTTGAAAGGAAAAATCATTGCATTAAAGAAACAGGATTTGGTAAATCCTGGATTACAAAAGGAAAAGCTATTGAAGGCACCTCCGCCATCAACAAAGTCACTTGGCAATGGAATGAGCTACGTTGTTGTATCTCTACTTACATCTGTAAAGAGCTCTAAGGCACGTACGAACACTAAAGTATTTATATCATGCAGGAGATTATTAACGACCATCAAGAATTCAGATGCTAACTTAATTAACCGAAAGCGCAACTAAGAGTCCGAAAAGAATAATGAAATATGAATATTTGTGTGTTGGAGGCGAAGGGTTGATTTAACGAGTATTAATAGAATATTTTCTTGAGAGTATTCTATGAAATATGAAATAACTGATGATTTGATCATTTTATTCTTTACGTTATCATATTCGGCTTGCTTTTTTTATTGACTCGCTGCCCGAGTTTAAATACTAGTAAATTGTGAGTTAGCCATTATAATTCTTGAAGGTTTTTATCACTATTTCTTTTGACTATCTCTTGGTTTTCAACTTGAATCTGGTTTTTTTTTTTTTATTATAATATTAGTAATGGCCTCATTCCCTTGGACAAACTTGAATATTATAAAATTAATGATGTATTTGTTAAATATTTGATAAATTTGCAACTTATGGTATTATTAGTCTCACATGAACCATATCTGTATTGCATTTTTGTGTCAAGTAATTATGGAAAAATAAGTATTTTGTATTGATATTTAATGTTGATATTAATATTAATATTAATATTTATTTTATAATGTATTGCACAAGTACGTGAAAAAGGTCTTTGCCTGTCTCACCATGATTTTGCAATCAAACTGGAAGGAATCCGGGGAGACATGCAGAACTAAAAAATTACAATTTAGATTAAAATCCTTCCTTCTAATTATGCAAAACACTAAAAAAAGCAAAGTAAAAATTGAGATTTTTTTGGACGATGTTGTGCGATGTGTGATTAATTGCTCCAAAAATATTATATAAAACAAAAAAATTACAATATATATTAAAATTCCTCCTAATTATGGAAAACACTAAAAAAGGGTAAAAATCAAATTTTTTTTAAACAGTATTATATGATTAATTACTCCATAAATGGAGAGCTCTGCCGCTTTCAATTCAACATGTAATATGTCCATTGCCATCTGATAATTAGCCAATTAGGGAATCAATTGCCGCTTTCTTGATTCCAGGCCATGTAACATCATCACTTAGTTTCTTTTTGTTCAACTATATTTTTCTGTATCATTTATGGCACCCTCTCTCACACATTTGTTCATAAACAGTAATATTTAAGCAAATCAATGATCTTTTAATTTAATAATACTCAAATTATTATTAAGATCACGAATTTATGAATTTGCATCCTAAGTACGTTAATCAAAAAATTTCAAGCTAAAAGTATCATGCAAAACCAAGTTGTGGATATTGCTCAAATTGTGAATATAAATAAACAACTAAAAAAAAAGGAAAATAAAATAAAGAGGGCTCACTCTTCAATACATTGTAAGCTCTGACAAGGACGTGTAGTAGTCGTAGTAATGTAGGGTGGGTAGGCCACCACACTGTCACAGTGTCACTCACTCAACACTCTTTAGTCCAAATACTTGCCAGAGGTACACTTTCACCTTCCTGACCACTTATAAGCGATAAAGAAACAAAAGGAAATGTCTCTACTTTGGAACCTTTAATTCAAAAGCTCACCGTATGCCCATTTTTCAATTCATTTTCTCCTCTCTGTCCTTGTCTTTTCTATGCGTTCTTTTTCTTTACCAGCTCCTCCTTCAATTTTCTTTTCAGAACCCTAGATTTGAAAAATAATCTAGGGTTTTCTTCCAGAGGTGTTTTAGTATAGTTGTTCAGGTTGTGAAGCTTAGTTGGTGCGGTATGTGTAGGTGCCATGTTTTTCTATTTTTATTTTTATTCACATTTGTTCTTGATACAAGTGTATGATCTTCTCGTGGGATAGTGAAGGTGGAACTGCTTGCTGTTTGACATCATTTTATCTCCTTTTCTAGTGGATTTAGTTTGAACTTCTTGTTGGGTTGTTTTGATTTTCTTTTCAAAAACCGCTGTAAAACCTTCGTTCTGAAATTCCTGTATATTTATTTTGAGGACTTAGGGCTGAAGGGTTTTCATTTTCGTATCTCTTTTTAATCTTTTCGAGGTAAAGATTGGAAATTTATGTTGTTTTTTTTTACCTTTCTTCTCTTTGAAGAAAAACCCTTGCAAAACCCTTTTCATGAACTCCACTTTTGGCTTTATATACTATACTTGGTTTAATTTGTAAAACTTTGGCTCAATTTAGAAGTTAGGGTCGAGGGGCTGTAAACCAAGCAAGGAAGAAAGGAAGGTAGAAAAAAAAGGTGGTCTTTTGCTGTTGTGATCTTGCACTACTGCTTCTAGTAAATGCATGGATGGAAGAGAAGCCATGGCATTAGCGAGTGGATCATCACCATATTACTTTCATAGAGGAGGTGGGATTGTTGGGGCTGGGTCTGGATCACAAACTGGTACATTACATCCCCCACCTGGGTTTAGACCCTTGTTAAATCCAAATCTAACAGCTCAATCCAATGTCAGACCAGGATCATCTGGGCCGGCATTTTCGATAGAGCCATCAAACACCAATTTTGGTCATGGCATGAACATAGTCGTGCCATCTGGGATGCCAGTGGGTGAGCCTGTGAAGAAGAAGCGAGGGAGGCCTCGGAAGTATGCTCCGGATGGGCAGGTTTCTCTTGGATTGTCTCCCATGCCAGTAAAGCCCAAGTCCTCTTCAAGGCAGGATCCATTGAATCCTAAACGAAGCAGAGGTCGGCCACGTGGGAGTGGGAGGAAGCAGCAATTGGCTCTTCTTGGTCAGTATACCCTTGGAGTTTTTATATGTTTATATATTGTGATATGTTATATTTAAAGTTGATGCAATGTATATTGTTTTGATGGTTGCCAGTTACTGTGCATGTTCTGTATTTGAAATTGCATGTGTCCAATAAGTGATTGTTCTCTAGAATTGATTGTATTCTTGGAATGATTTATGTGTAATGGTGCATTTGGTGTTCATCATCATATTGCTTTTGTAGGGTGATTTCTTGAGTGTATTCTTCCATAGCTGCATCAGCTTCTCCACTTGCTTCTATTTTTACAACAAAAGAGGTTAATTAGTGCCAAGTTCCTCTTGGTTTACTGTTAGATCCATGGGTGAATGTACAAGGACAAATGTTGTAAACGCATTTCATTAAACTTATGATATTGAATCCAGAACTTTACTTCTATCACAATCTGTCTTCTTATTCTTTGGTGCGTAGATACAATAAGGGTCCAAAAGTCTCTGATTTTTTTTTTCGTACAGTTTTTATTACATGCTTCATGTCTTGAAGAAGCTTAATTTTACAAATTTGATTTACTTTTCCTCCTCTTTAAATGCAGATGAGATCTTTGAGTTTTTAATATTTTAGTTTTCTTAAGTGCTTAATTGATTTTGGTAGGTAACTGGATGAATAGTTCTGCTGGACTAGCATTTTCACCACATGTGATCTGCATCGGAGCTGGTGAGGTATGTGATGTCCCATATATGTTATTTTTTCTTACACATTTGATCATGATGATGTGTGTGTGTATGTTTTAACGTTCAACATAACTATTAGTGGCTTCACTAGATGAACTTAAAGAATCCTTTTCACTAAGCATGTTGAAGGCAGGTTTTGTTTCACATGGTTGAAATAATTCTATGACAATTAGACATGTTCTTTACTCAGCTTGTCATTCTAGCCCCTGAATATTTTCTCATACAACTTTACTATTAAATGGATGAATGCAGTGGCAATCAGATGTAATAGTTAAGGGAATTGGTGGTTCGCATAGGAAATGCTTATCTTTGAGATGCTTGGGAATACACATGCATGCAAACACCTGGAAACATACACAATTGGATCATTTACCAAGAGCTTACTAATTTGAACAATTTTCTCTGCTCTTTTTAGGATATTGTTGCAAGAATACTATCATTTTCCCAGCAGAGGCCAAGGGCAGTTTGCATTTTGTCTGGAACTGGTACAGTTTCTTCAGTAACACTACGTCAACCAGCTTCTTCAGGGCCCACTGTAACATTTGAGGTTAAAAAACCAATTAATTTTTCATGTTTTTGTCATTAAATGTTGCATTTTAATCGATTGTCTTCCTTGTTTTCATAGAGCTTTTAACTCTAAAATTGGGATATAATTGCCACTTTTCTTTTCTTGGCCCAGAGATATTTACAGGGAACCTTGCATGTCCAGAATTTTTGATTAATTGATTTATTCCCCTTATTATTGCTTCTTTCATACACACTATTTGAAGTTGAACATATGTAGCTTGATAGTTTGTGTGAGTAGTTTCAGGCAGTTCTTGTTGTGGCTTGAGCTATGTCTAACCAATGTAATAGTTGTGATGACATTGTGGTTGGTGAAATGCGAACCGGAAATCACTAGAATGAATTAGAGTTAGTTCCTGGGCAGAATAAATATCAACACAATGATTGCATCATTTTGATGCTCTATCAAAAATAGAAAAGGATGGAATCTATTAAATTAAGGTGCAGTTAGGTGAAACGAATGTGAACTTCAAATGGAACGAATGTAACAAAATGCTGTAAATTTCAGTCTTTTGATTTGTCTTAACATTTGAAACTTGAATAGTTGGTTGGGTATAGGGAATATATGGTGTTTTAGAGTCACCAAGTTAGTATTTTGTTGACTAGTGTGGGCTTAGGTAGATTAAATAGGTTCTGGACAATGATCCTAAGATTGATATCTGCAGCTATTTCCTTAGTCTTAACGATTTGGAAACGTCAATATTTATCATGACAATGAGATATCAGTTTTATCTTTAGTCTAATGAGTGTGTGTATACTCACATATTTCATGTGTGTGCGCGTGTGTGTGTGTGCACATATACATGTGGTAGTGTTGAAGGCAAGTTTGTGTAACGATTTGGCTATGTTCAAGTAGTGGCCCTTATCACGAATCTATCTCCGGGAAATGTTTATTATAGAGCATCCTCTTGTGACTCAAAGACAAAGCATTTCGTTTGGTATTGACTAATGATAGGGTTAATGAGAGAATTCCTATTGCTTACCATGGAGTGGTTACTCTAATCATTCAATTCTAAACCCTTTTCTCACATGTACGTATGGTAATGTTGAAGACAGATTTGCATATTGGCACTGGATTCATCTCTAGAGCTTGAGGTTGCCAGTGTGAACCCCAGCTTGAGCCTAATTAATGAAAAAGCGATTTGAGGACATTTGGATAATGTGCATGCTACAAGATTGACTGATATGGTGCCTACATGGAGCACTAAATAGAGTTATGAATCACCAATATGTAATATCATAGTCCTTGACTCTTGTTAGATGTATAGGTTTGTTATCAAAGTTAATTGTCAGATGACAAAATGCATGATAGAAAACATGGGTTCATGCCTTGAGTGAATGAACTTTTCAAGACCCCTTCTGGGTCATGCTTTGTTGAGGATTGACCACTGCCAGTGCACATTATTCTGGCAAAATGAACTTTTCTTGTGAATGTCAAGTTCATGGTTGATTATTTGTGCTAAAATAGTAATAGGTGTATCATTTTCTGGCACTGGTTGGCTTCTTAGTTGTTTGCAGCTTCATGCATGGGGTGATTAAGTGTTTGGATGACTTATTTAGTGATTTTTATGGATGAAGAATATAGTGAATTTAAGTGGGAAAGAGTGGGTTTGAGGGGGAAGATGACTCTTGACGGTCAACATTGATGTTTGAAGCGACGGCAAATAAAAGATGCTCATTCAACTTGCAGTGGATGATCTGATATGGAGTTGATGCAATAGTTTTTCCTGATTTATCTTACTGATATTGCCGCATGGTTTGATTTTGGCTTTGGTGGTGTTGTGATTGAGGTCAGGGAAACCTTCACGCTCAGGTAGTGATCCTTTCCCAAAGAAATGTTGGATTGGTTGTCATCATAATATTAAGGCTGTTATCCATCCTACCACTATTTGGTTGATTTGAGATGGGGATTAGTTGCCAAACTGGGCTGGGAACTGAGAGTGTTACTATAGCCAAGTCTATGATCATTACTTAGCCTATTCCAGAGCCATAGCAATCAAATTTTAGCATAGTTATCCTTGCTTTCTTTCCTTTTCAAAATTTTATTTTATATTATGCTACATTTTATTTCACAAGAAAGTTGCTGTGGTGATTGAATTCACCATGCATATTTGTATCTCTGAAGTTGAGAGGTTGCAGCTTACTAGGGTGGGAGATCTACTGTGCATATGCTGTTAGAACCCTCCCCTTTGCTCACCTTGCTGTGCTGTCAAAAGGAAAAGAAAAGATGCAAATTCTTGAAAAAGTTAGTTATTAATTTCAATTTCTCTTGTATATAGTAGGCTTGTCTTCCCTGGATTGCTGGTGCTGTCAAATTTCGTTTCTTAGAAGTGATAAGTGAAATCAATACATATAATTCAAGTGTGAGAAATTGTTTATGCCAAAATTTGCCATTTGTCAAGCCTAATTCACGGACCAGTATGCAATAAGGAGCTCTATAATTTTGCCATATCAGCCTACTAATTAAAAAGTCTAAAATAAAAAACTATTATAAAAAGGATACAAAGATATTCAGACCTTTAAAAGAAAAAAGTAACAGAAAAAATAGGCTAACAGAAAAGGGGAAAAAGGGGGAAAAGTGCATATTGGGAATTTCTTTTGACATTATTATAAATAAGAAGTTTAGTTTACATCATAATTGTCAGTGCCCCTCAGATGCAAGGTGCACCAGGCCCAAGGGTCTGTGCCTTTGAACCACAAAGGCTGGTGCTGTCATTGAGCCGCATACCTATAAGGCATGTGCCTTAGCAGTAGTGCTGAGCATAGTCCTTGGGATTTCTTGAACCATACTGAAAACTAGACCGAAATAAGTACTGGACCGAAAATATAAAAGGATCAGGACTGGATCGAAACCGAACCGATATTAATTTAAAATCGGTCTCAGTCCCAGTCCTCCTTTAAGAACTATATTGAGGACCAGACCGAAACTGGATCAAACCAAACCGAATTGAAGGGCCGAATATATATATATATATATAATTTTAGAATTATATATTAATTTAATACATTTATATGTTATATTTTAAATAAAAATGTAGAAATTAAATATTGTAAATATATTATATATTTGTACTTTTCAATATTACTTAATATATTTCTTTTTATAATTATAAAGTTATATTTTTATTAATTTTATGCATTCAAAATAAATAATTTTATGTTATAATATATTTCATAATATTTAAAAGATAGTTTATATGAATAAAATAGATTAAAATAATTATAATTATGAAATTTTTTTAAAAATAAATTTAGGGTCAAATTGGAACCTAACCAAAAAAAAAAAAAAACAAATGGCACTGAAGAACCGGACCGGAACTGAACTGATTTTCGGTGCACATACTGGACTGTGCTCAGGCCTACTTAGTGGAGGCATAAAAAAGGCCCACCTCCCAAATCTTCACCTCTAGAGAGCCTTAGGAATTTCCTGATCTGTTAGAATCCAGCATTGATGCATTAGAAAGTTGCCAGAATTTCCATTTTTGGCGCCAGAATGTTGCCAGAACACCACCCACTATAATCTTTCCATTTTCAGGGTGCAGGGGCCTTAAATCTCTCTCCTTCTTGTCTTGTTTGTGTTTTCATTATTTTTCTCTCCTCCTACCTTAGTTTCCGCTGCTTCATTTTTCTTCCTGCCTTTTATTTTTTTTAAGTTACCCTTTATTTTCTTTATATATCAAATAATAATCTGCACGTGTGGGTTAACGACTAGTAACTATTACCACAAAACCTGCATATAATTAAATTTCAGATTTCTATGTGCTTTATTCTGGGTAAATGCTTCAAAACCTCACTTATTGGGTTTATTATTTATCCAATTTTGTTAGCCTGTTTGTGGTCTTGATAATAATCTGTTGAGCAGTTTAGAGAAAACTTATTTGTATATTTATTTTTTGTAGGGCCGTTTTGAGATATTATGCTTGTCTGGTTCTTACTTGGTTGCTGAAGATGGTGGCCCTCGCAATCGAACTGGTGGTATTAGTGCTTCTCTTTCTAGTCCTGATGGTCATGTCATTGGTGGTGCCATTGCAATGCTTATTGCAGCTGGCCCAGTTCAGGTAAGGTTTTGTGTTTTGCCATTTATCACTTATCTGTTTATCTATATTGACAAACCTGCATGTCTTTAATGTTCCTGAAAATTCATAACCTTATCTTGTTAACATGCATTATCTGCTAGCATTTATTAAGGGAAAACTTCAGAGAAGTACAGTCCAGTTTCACATTTTAACACTAGTAAGTGATAAAAACCATGAGATCTAGTTCATTGTTCATTTATTATCCTTTTGGCTGATATTACTGAACTTCTCTTTTATTGGTAGCATTTGTTTGACCAATGATATTTGTAATATGCCTCAAAAAATTTCTTTTCTGTATGCCTTTTTTCCATGATAAAATTTTTATTTAAGAAAAAAAAAAAACAAAGGGTTAAACTCTTTGCCTATGAAGCATCAAAGTGCTAGATCACAATATTTTTAATGCACCATTAAAAGAAGTGTCAAATCATGCATTGTTTTTCTGAATTTTTACTTGTATGAAATGTAGTCATATTCAGCCAATTCTACTTGTATTCACAATTGAGACCTGGAGTTTTAAAGTGATCAAGCCTGATACTGAATGGTTGAATGGCATACAAAAATTTCAGTTGATTGTTCTGCTAATTTAATGGGATACAAAATATCAATGGTTGATCGTCTTCTGTGCGGTCCAAGGGATGCATGTTAATTTTAGGTGTGGGTAGGCTGATGCATAATAATGATGTATTAATCTTGCTTGCTGCAGGTGGTGGCATGTAGTTTTATATATGGTGGTTCTAAGAGGAAGGATAAACAGGAAGGCCGTCCCAAAATAAACAAGGACCCTGCATCCCAGCCTGGGGAAAAATCCACTTCACCGAAGTCTAATATTCCTACGCATGTTCCTCAAAATTTCACTCCCTCTTCAGTGAACATTTGGCCAGTTTCACGATCAGTTGACCTGAGAAACCCTCATACGGATATTGACTTGATGCGAGGATGACTGCTGCAACAGACTCGTGACAAATTTTTGTGCATATGTATTGTATATGTACTCAGTCTGTGATGATGTTCCACCTTGTCTCCCTACTAAAGGGATGTTGTTCAAATGTGTTTGTGCTAACCTAGTTCGTAACAGAGGTCATCATTTTAAGACTGCTGAGTTACAATGAAAACTTGCTGAATAGTTTTTAAGAAGGTTGGGAGACAAGGTGCAATGATCTGTAGTTGGAAAGAGTTATAATCCCTCTGCGAGCCTGTCATAGTGTATTCTTTGTTTTTTTGTTTTTTTTTTAACCATTTTCCTATGAACTAGTGTGCTGTGTGCGCCCTTTTTTTTTTTTTTTTTTTAATGCTATGACATTATTAGAGGGGATTTGCATGTATCCCCAAAGTGTTACTTAGTAACATGAATCCAAGAAGGCAATGCAGAGTTGGTCAGGATTTTTAGGTCCGAAGAAGGTTGTTGATGAATACTCTAAAAGCATAAAGTAAGCAGGAGCCAAGATTGTCTTGCACCAAATAGCCTAAAGCTCTAGTAATGAATCAGGTGGTCATTCAACTGGGCACTAGCTCAAACCTGTCCCCATGGAAGTGCCATTTTCTCAAAGATCACTGAGGGTTTCTACGCCTGTGAATTTTCCAAAAGAGTAACATATATGTCAACAAAAAAAAAAAAAAAGGATATTTATGTAGAGACTAGTGGTGAACACGGATTTTGGATATATTGAATCATATCGATTAATTGAATTAAAAATTATTGAACTGATTCGAACTGTAATAGTAATTCAGAATAATACTTACTGATTATTAATCTTTATTCGGTCTGATAACCGAATAGAACTGGACAAATTCAAACCAGTTGCCCATAATTCTCAAAATCTACTACTAACACTAATCAATAATAGGTACTAAAAAAAAATGAAGCATCCTCATATTACTTCCATATCATTGATAATCCATTTATGCAATCTCTCTATTAAGCAACCTCTCCTTTAATAACAGCCAAACAATAAATGAATGCCTAGAAATTTATTAAGGAAACCAAAGTAATTTCGCCCATGATACAGATTAAGAAGTTTTTTGCAAAGACTTCCAAGCACAGGCAATAGAAAATATGACTTGGGGGTTCAAATTCTAAATAATTACACCTTCTGTTTAGTATGCGCCTTAATGATAGCCCTAAAAACTGAGCCTTTTTAGTTTATTGACAATAATCTATGAGTCCAAAGAGAAGCCTTGCAGTGACCAAATCCCAGATACATTTAGTGATAGTTAACTTATTTCCAAATTTGTATTGGTTTAACTCCTAATCTAACTACTTTTTTGGTTTTACCCATTTCGTTTCAAGCAACCAACCTACAATGCTTATTTAAATTGATACTAGACTAGAGAAAGTTTCTCTGCAAATAATTGCCCTCTCCTAGCAAAGTAAATGTAGAACATCAGAAAGTGGTCGTATCAAATAATACCGACTATATTTTAATTGGAGTCTCTCAGCATTAAAAAAAAAAAAAAACTTCTAAATTATCCAGCTGGAAAGCCGGCTGTAATTTTTCTCATAAGCCCACGACAATGCTCCTTAGATGTTCTTGAAGATATTGGAGAAGACCTAGGTATCACACTACTAGTAACCTTCCCTCTTTGAATTGACGAAACAAACAAAATACTCATTTTTCCGTTCTCTGAAACTCCATTATATATATATATAGAGAGAGAGAGAGAGAGCTCTTATTAGGATTTTCTCGGCTTAGGCTATGGTCGGCTATATTATTCTAGCACAATGTCCCATGGAAACAGCCGATTATCATGTCACACATACATATATGTATGCAACTCATGAAATCTTTGTGTGCATGTGATCATATACAAAGTTCCTTGAAATAGTATAATAGTTTTTTGCTGAAACAAAATTCATTTTATCTATTTTTTTTTATATTATGATATGGTAATATTATCCTAAAAAAAGTCTTGTTTTGTTGGTTCAGTGACAAGATGTTGGCACTGGTAAATTTTTGCACCTTATGCTAAGTTAACTTCCCTAATTCAACTAAAGATTTGTCCACTCATTTGGAGATTAGAGATACATCATTTATGGGATGCCCCAACAAAACTCAAATTTGGATCAATAACGTAAATGTACCTACTTATTGAACTAATCCTTGAAATAATTTGGCACTACATTTCTCTACTTCAACTGAAAAAACTTGTCCATTCATCTTGAAAGAAAACATCATTTATGATTTGATTCCAATCTCATCAACCAGAATAAGATACGAATAAACTGACTAATCAATTCAACTGGCTCTCCAAATTTATTGAGATGATTAAAAACTGTCAATCTCTTTTGTTTCTAAATTTTTTTTTATATAAATTAACTAAAAAAAAGATTCAGGCGATACACTCAAACATTCCACGAGGTGGATAATCTGTCGTATTGAATCTTTCTAAGGGATGAATATGTCAAAAAGTATCTCACAAGACAATATCTTCTTTTTTTTTTTTTTGAGAAACACAAGGCAGTATCTTGATTATATGGTTGGTTGATGTACTTTGAAATTAACTGAATTTATTAAACTTCAATCCATATGACAGTCTTTTTATTGTAATTTCCTCAATTTATGTCCCTTTTGGCACTCCATTTTCTATTTATACACACAATCTAAGCATCTTCTATACACTCTTTATCATAAGCACTTCCTGAAAAAAAAAATTAAATAAGATGAGGCAATCTCACATTAACTTTACTTATCTCCTAGTCTTCCTTATTGTGCTTATTGCCTCAACTACAGTAATGGTTGAGGCAAAAAAGTGCAAGCCAAGCGGCAAAGTGAAAGGAAAGAAACCTCCAAGAAATGAATGTGATCAAAGAAATGGTGCTGATTGCTGTGAGGAAGGCGTGTATTACACAACCTTCAAGTGTTCACCTCCAGTATCAAAGCATACAACCGCGACTTTGACTATCAACAGCTTTGAAAAGGGTGGAGATGGTGGCGCACCATCAGAACGTGACGGTCATTACCATGATGATGATACGCCAGTGGTAGCATTGTCAACTGGATGGTACAATAAAGGGAAGAGGTGTCACAATCACATTACCGTTAAGGGAAATGGAAGGAGTGTCAAGGCTATGGTGGTGGATGAATGTGACTCTACTAAAGGATGTGATAGTGACCATGGTTACCAGCCACCTTGCCCCAACAACATTGTAGATGCATCGAAAGCAGTTTGGAAGGCGTTAGGCATCAAAGAGAGTGATGAGAGATGGGGATGGATGAACATTACCTGGTCTGATGCTTGATTTCTCTTGATGTTTGAGACTGCTTCAATAAGGTTGCTTTTTGCAGCAATATATTCTATGCAGTTTTCAATAAGAGTGTTCATGTATAACATATAAAGATGCATTAGATCTAATACATCTAAGTTGAAAATATAATGATAATGATCATTGTCTGCCGTCAGAAATAAATCTTACTGTGCCTTCTGAGGATTGTATAGATCAGAAGGCTAGTCATACATAGAACAAACATGTAGTGAAATTATTCAATACACTTGCTGATGTATATCATAATGTGTTAAAGATATTAAGTCTCCCTAACCAGGCGCCTCTTATTATTTGTTCTGATTGATAATTCTTATGAACAAAGGACAACGCTACGTATTATTAAAACAATAATAAGAGATGCCTGTTTAGAAAGATGATTTTAGCACTCAGCATCAGTATTTGTCATAATCACAAGGGAATATATATTAGGAGCAAACAAAGCAAAAAATCAACATTACAGCCAAATAGCAAAAGGCAAAAAAGAAAAGAAAATACAGTATTTGTGAACCACACAGCAACTGAATTTAGCAACATCTTAAGTACCATGTAATTATCATATTCTGCAATCAGACTTTACAAGTTTCCAAAGCACATTAACATGCACACAAGGTGATAAAACATTATATTATTTGACATCACCATGAACCCTGATAAGTCCTTTATCAGCAAGTCATGAGATCCCCAACAGCTTCTTTATGTCATGCTACAATAATATAAAAAATCAGATTTAGTACAAGCAATTATGATATTCTGCAAACTATCTAGTCATTTCAAAAGTGTTTGCAATTTTACCTCAAGACTCAGAGGAGAAGTCGTGGGGTAGTAACGATCCACAACTTGCCCCTCTTTACTGACAAGGAATTTGGCAAAGTTCCATTGAATATCATCACTAAAGATTCCCCATTTGCCTGACTTTAAGTACTTGTACAGTTGAGAAGCATTCTCACCATTCACTTCAATCTAATACCAGCACAGTAAGCTAGCATAGTTAGCCTACAAAATTTTCACACTTCATATCAAAATAATTATATTCAAGTCTCAGATGGTAAATGAATGGATACAGCTATTGGCTATATCTCAAAATTAATAAGGATTACATTGTTAATTCCGGGATTGCCATTTCACTTACTCCAACATGACCAAAAGTGATGGAGATGGTTAGAATACTACCTTTCATGATTCAATGAAAATAATCAAATCAAACTTTCAGATATTAACTAAACAGCCAAAGGCATGTAGCCTTTATTAGTATCTTGAAGTATTAAAATTGTCAATGCCACAAAATGAGTCGGCGATTTTCGATTCAATCTAATGCGGACTGAAAAAGAGGAAGGTGTTAAGAATATAATCTTGCATGCTTCGCACAAAAATAACTATATCAAATTTTCATATGCTAAAAGAAGTTGCCAAAGCCATGCACATAAAAACAGCTGGTATTGGGAAATTTCAAAGATACACTTCATCATGCTGCAGATTGCCGATGGTGATTTTTGCTTGCTTTATCTTAAGCATGAAAAGCAAAAACACAAGGGTTGGATGCAAATACCGACATTGTCAATAAATTAACTAAAGCCCGGCCCACTATATTCACCAAGACTATTTCAAAGATAACTGAAAAGAAAGAAAATCGGGCTACCTACAGGATAGACAGGCATATAATTAAGCAATCAACCAAAATCCACCTTCAATACATTGGACTTTTACCTTGTCAAAGATGGGGAATTCTGATTTAAAGCGCGTGCAGACAAACTCCGAAATCTCATCATTACTTCCTGGTTCCTCATCACCAAATTGATTGCATGGAAATGCCAATATTTCAAGGCCTGCACTAAGATAAGAACATAGTTAAAGAGTTAGATATCAAATAGAAAAGCAATAACTAAGGCCTTTTTCCACCTAATTCGATCATGGAAAATTTTTATTCCCCAGATACACTACAGAGCCTCATGTATACAGATACTAAGGAAGAAGGAAAAATGAAAATGGTAACAGACAAAAATAGCACAAAGATGGACGTGTGAACACGTCTGGAGACAGTGAAGATAGGAAGAGTAAGTCATTCAAAAGCAAGCAAATAATGGTAACAATAACATCCAAAGAATATGTTTACAGTATCTAGTCACCAAGCTTTTGAAGTTTGATGAAATTAGAGGCATCAAACATAAAATGCAAGTATAAAATGCTAACCTTTATCTTTGTACTTCTCATATAATTGATTTAGCTCTGTGTAATTTGAGTTGGTCATTCCACTGTACAATTAACCAACAATGAGAAACACCAACAGATAAAATCTCCCATGGGAAGGGAAAGATGACATGAATATGCAGAAGAAAATGAAAAAATGGAATAAGAACCTCTTAACTGACACCTTTAGTAATTTATAACGTCTAAGATACAAAAGATGCAGTTGCATGCCCCCTAAACGACAAAGTCAAACTCCAAACTCAACCACATAAAATAAAATGACAAAGAAAAGAGATGGAAATACCATTTTGAAGCAACGTTAACAATTAGTAAGACTTTTCCTTTGAAAATGCTAAGATCCACATCAGTTCTCTTAACATCCTGAAATGAGAAAAAACCATACACATTATTTTATGAAGGGGATAGAGACAAATGCCTCAACCAAGAATGAGCATAATCTCAGAAGATGAGGTAAAAGGACAAGACCATGAAAGTTTGATGGATGCCCAAACAGGCTATTAAACAATTATAGAAAAGATGTAAATCACTTAGCCTACCCACCATTAGCTCAAGTCGTAAAAGGGTAGAGTGTATTGAAAATGAATCTTCCAAGTTTTAACAAGGAAAGATAGAATAGAGCAGTCGCTATATTCTTCTGTTTCTTGGAAATCACACTATAATGCTCTCATCAGCATCTTGTATTTATACCGTGACACTGAATGATCAGTCCAAGTATTGCAGGGCTTTAAATGTATTGCAATACTAGAGCTAGTTGAGTGAATCAGTATATTTTCCAAAGTCCATTTTTCTAACTCAAAGTATGTAAATGGCTGATATATTAATCTCAGATTTTTCCAACACCATCACTTTAAAGGTAAAGTTATAACAAGAAATTTCTAATTTGCTGTCTAACCTTCTGGGTTTTACAGTATCATACTATAACCAGAGAAAACTTGCCACCAACTTAATCTGTATTTCCGGCAGAGCTAAGTGCATATTGTGTGCACTCTTGCCTCTTGTATTCTACCATTACTACGTTGCTTCAAAGAAAAGCACTACATAGATTAGATTGTTTCATATAGATAAGTCCAATTTTACCTAAGCAAAAATCTAAAAATGCGATGCGTTGATACTTGATAGTATTGCAAGAAAGCCACAAGGATCAGTTATCGCATAATAAAGATGTCTTCAACAAGCAGTCAATCTTGAAAAAACAAGGCAATCCATATCACTAGTCTCTTCTAAAGCATAATTTTCAAGAAAAAGGTACCATCGTTTCTCCATTGTTGCAAGCCCAAATTTACATAAAAGACAAAACAAAGTATTGAAATTTAGAGTAAAAAACTAACCTTGATAGTGAAGTCATAGACTGAGTCAGGGTACTTTTGGATTTGGCTTGCCATTGAGCAACTTAGAAGAAATAAGACAGTAAAACAAGAGAAACTGAACAATTGAAGGCAGGGAAAGGAGAAGGTAAAGAAAACAGAATAAGTAATTGTTTAATTGACTTTCTCCAACAAAAAAACAATATTCTCGCACGTGTCTAGCCTTCTCCTGGGTAAAGACTGGTGCTGTTTTTTTATCTGTTTTGTCGTTTTAAAGCCACTTAGAAAACGACCGATCAGGCTAGAGAATGAACTATAATCAGATAGAGAAAATTAGAGTTGTTACGGTCGTTTGGGGTTGCCGTTAAACAGGTCAGCATACAATTTTAAAGAATTGATGCTATTTAATTTGAACATAAAACTACAAAAAAAAAATCATCCTATATATATATATATATATATATTTGGTAGTTACCAAATGCAGGTAAATATTGTTCTATATTAATTAATTAATTTATTTATTTATATTTAAATTCATAAATCAATGTAGATAAATATTCCATATACCAAGCTAATGATGCAGTGAGAAATCCATTTCTCAAAGTGCATACATATTTATATTATTTTAATATTACATGTAAATCTTTTATTGAAATTGTGCAATACATCAATTGTAGATGCATAGTGTATTCCTTGTGTGTCTGGAAATCACACACAACTTTGCATGCTTGAACCTTTCAATTCAACTGCTAAGACTAGAGAAGTAAAAAACAATCAACTGGAAAGTATTCTCCTTTTCAAGACCACATATTCACTTTAGGTAATGAGATTGATGCACAAAGAACCAAAAATGAACTGCCCGTTAGATCTTTTAAATATAACAGTCAAGCGCTTATATTCCTATTAGAACAGAACTCCTGGAAAGAGCATATACAAAGAGAAAATACAGAGGATCAACTTAAGTGCACGGTGTAGCATGCTTCTAAAAGGGAAACAGAAACTGTAAATGCATCCCTCCATGGTGCTTATTCGTAGTCTTATTTTACACAATTGGCTTGCCTTCACTACTCATGCAATCCCCAGCAGTTTCTTCACATCTTTCTGCAGAAGGTATCATCATCAAACCCAGATCAATATCAATTACTCATAATCAGACATGTAAAGACCAAATATTATAGTTGAATATAGGAATGTTATAGCACAAATGGCTTCACCTCTATGCTGGAGGGGGAAGTAGTGGGAGCATAACGGTCAACAACCTTGCCATCTTTATCAATTAGGAACTTGGAAAAATTCCACTTGATGCTGTCCCCACAAATTCCACCTTTGCTAGACTTCAAGAACTTATAAAGAGGAGCAGCATTGCTTCCATTCACATCAATCTAGCAAAATAATGTAAGGTTTGCTATGGATAAGCTCCATGAAGAAATCTTTAAGTTAGAAATTGACGAGGGGAAAAAAAGAGCAAGAACATTAAATCCCAAAAAAGAAAAATAATATTATTCATCATAAAACTCTGAAATAATTCAAATTTCAGTTAATACCTTATCAAATATAGGATACTCGGCCTTGAAGCGAGTACAGGCAAACTCCACAATCTGTTCATTGGTCCCTGGCTCCTGAGATCCAAACTGATTGCATGGAAAAGCTAAAATCTCCAACCCTACATCAGCACAAAAGGCAAGTATAAGACCAATGAGCTTTCAATGGTACTAAAGTTGTCTTTGAGATTGTGAGGATGGAAGTTGACTTCTCTTTCGGAACTATTTTCTTTTTTTAAAAAAAAAAAAAAGAAGAAGAAGCAAGTATAAGATAAAATAGAAGGAGTTCATAGTAGCTAAATGAAAATTGCTTGGCACGATTAACTATGCATAACAATCTCGCGTTAGAAAACTTCATAAAAAAACACTAAAACCCCATTTGAAAACTCAAATTGAGAGGATTGAAAAGAATTAAACTATATTTTAATGATTCTCTTATTTGAAAAAATTATATTAAAAAAATCAATTCTTTTATTTAAAAAAATAATTTTCTTAGAAAATTAAAGAACTTTATTAACAGTTTTATTAATTTAATATTTATTCCAAAAAAAATAATCTTATTACTAAAGTGAAGAATTCTATGATAGAATTTGTCTTCTTTTCTTTTCTCCCACATAACTGTTTCAAACAGTGTCTAAATAAGTAAAAAAAATAGTATCGGTGCATCCTAAAAACATAACAGCCCAACTATAACTGTATATATAGAGGAATCTATGATACCAAAAGAGCAATTAGATCATGATTAAATTTTAAACGCCTATAAACATTCAAGCAACAAAACACCATAAACATTATTAAAACAAACCTTGATTCTTGTATTTCTGGTATAACTCAGTCAGCTCAGTGTAGTTCGAATTGGTCAAGCCACTGCATCATCAAAAAGGATCACAAGTAATCAGCGTCATAATCACAAACACGAGCAAAATGGAAAACTTCAGCCATTACAAGAAGGAAGAGGAAGAAACCCTTCAATCTCTTCCCTTAAAGCATATACAAAGAAAAGGGACGAAATGATTACCATTGCGAAGCAACATTGACAATCAAGAGCACCTTCCCCTTGTAGGTGCTAAGGTCAACATCGTCCCCCCTGGCATCCTATATACAAAAAACCAAAGCAACAGTCGGCCACTGTATTACAAAGATGAGATAGGGAATAATAAGACCCCAGCCTTTATGAGCTTAGTATTTGTGCCTCATTTCATAGAACACTACTAACATGCACATGATTGAAGCACCCATTTTTGGACTTAATCAAAGGAATTCTCCGTTAATTATAAACAATTTTGGATTCGCTTTCTTAATTATTACAATACAAACATCATCTGCGTTCTAATAACAACCATATTCCAAGCAAATGACACATAAGAAAACCCATTTCTCAACAAAAGCAAAAATTAACATGAAACGAGTAAATCCCATGGTTCGAAAACTAAAACAATCAAAGCAATAAAAACATAAAGAAAGAAGGAACAACAAAACAACCTTAACAGTGAAATCATGGACAGATTTAGGCTCGGATTGGCTAGCCATTGGATGATCAATTCTCAAAGAACACAACACAGGATTTAAATTCCCTGTTCTGATCGGATGAGAAACTAAAGAAACTGGAGAATGAGAAAGAGACCGCAAATAGGGATGCTTGAAATCCAGAAAAGAATGTCCCTTAGGATAAGAGAAGCAGATATTGATGATATGCCTATAGTTTGTAGATGGAGAATGCGAGTTGAAGAGTAGAGCATAGTTAAACATATGGGCAATTGGTTAATATTTGGATTTATGCTCTTGATGACACGCGCAGCCATCATGGTGTACACATGGATTTGTTAAGACGACAAATTTACGCGTGGTGGATGAAGGAGAGCACACGTGGTCGAACGTTCATCGTATGGCGTTGAGTGCGATTGGACTGCCAGGATTGTTGCAATTGCGTCACGGATGGGGAAAATAATTTCCATTTTGACTTTAATTTTCTGAAAAGTAATTTGTTTATGAAAAATATTTTTTTTAAAAATAATTTTTATTCTTGTAATTGTGAAAAATATAGTGTTTGAAATATTTCAAAATATAAGTTTATAAAATTATAATAAGATTTCACTATGAAATTATTATTTATTATTATTAAATATAAAAACACATAAACATTAAAAAGTTTATTAAATATAAAAACATATAAACATTAAAAAGTTTTACATACACCATAATCAGCCACCTATTGCCATCAACTATTGAAAATTAAGATGAATTTTATGGCAAAAGATAAGCGGTAAAATATATATTTATATGATTTAATTTTTTATTAAATTAATTTTATAAAATTTAAAATATAATTTAAATTTAAAAAGAGAAAATTATTTGTAAAAATGAATTATTTTTCTTTTTTATCAAAAAAATTATTGTTCATTGATTGATTTTTCTATATGTGTTAAACATTTAAAAGAATATACAAACAATATTTTTTTATCAAATAAAAGAAGAACTATTTGAAATTATATTTATATTTAATTTCTCATGGTATATAAAAGGCATTTAATCGTCAAGTTATTAAATCATCATTAAAGATACATACAAATTAAATATCTAGTGAATTTGCTATTTTTTTATTTGATCCAAATTCAATTGAATTGAAATTTTAAAAATTTTAAATTAGTCCCAATTAGATATTCAATGTTAATGGCTCAATTATTCTAATTTTCATATAATACTTTATAATAGAATTTCAAATTCTCATAATATATAATATCATCTCGTCAAATAAAAGGGAGTAATAAAATTTTAACAAAAATAGACATATTTAAAATACAAATGATTATTTTTATTTAAAAAATTTATTTAATAACAATTATTTTATTTTTATTTAAAAAATGTATTTAATAGCAATTATTCTATAATGAGTTAAATGTAATTAGTATATAGTGGATAATAAATCTTTTTTTAAATAATAAATAAAAATTTTTGAATATATAAGTATCAAAATATTATGAATTTTATAATGTGTGTCTGAGCACTAGAACATTAGTGTTTTACTCTTGAGAATGATATAAAAGAATGATATATGAAAATATATTTAATAATAAGGCTAAATTTTGTGTTTGAGATGCTTTTACAAAAGAATATATATGTTAAATATTAATATTCTTATTAAATAATTTTTAAAAAATTCTATATTATCTTGTACCTAATTAAATTAATAATTTTTTTAAAATTTGAACCCCTAACTATTAAAGCAATCATTGGATGAGGTAAATAATAATATAAATAGTAAACAAGATATGGTGCTCCAAATTTGAAATTAAATTCTGAACTAGTATTGAAATAGGGGGAAGGTTTTACAGCAGCTAAAAATAGGGGTAAGCAAAATTTTTAGAAAATTGCAAAATTGAATCGAACTGACTCTATTCGGTTTTTTTATTTGATTTATATAACTTGTCAATTTGGTTTGGTTTAGAAATTTATGAAAATTTCGATTTTTAGTCGATTCAGTTTTAGATGCAAGCAAACTGAAGAAATCGACGTCTAAAACGACGTTGTTTAGCAACCCTAAATAGAGTTATTTGCTACACTAATTTGTGTTCTTTCCATTCCTCGTTCATCCATTCATTTAGCCCCATTTCATCAACCTCATCCTTTGCATGTAGCAGCCGCTCCTTCCTATTTTTTGGTTCCTTTTCAATTCCACCTAACCCATCAGCTCCTCTCCTATATCATCACTGCATCTTTTTTATCTTTTTCATTTCACCTAACAGTTAGGTCTTAACCCAACCACTCCTCTAACCTAGTCGCTACTCTCATCATTACCACTCTTATCCCATTGCTAACTAGTCCCTATTACTCGTCGAGGCGTCGTCACCGTCCCTCCTCTCTCTCACTAGTTTGTTGTATCTAAATCGAATGTCACCATTAGTTTTTCTCTTCACTGCTTTTAATCAATTTGAAGATTTTAAGTATTAAGGTAAGATTTTCACTACTTTATATGTTTTCTATTTATGAAATTATTGTTCGATTTATGAAATTATTGTTCTTTCATGTTGTCTTCTTGTTTAGTAGATGGTGAATAGACTTTTGGTAATTTTATTAGTGATTCGCTTGTACAATGTACAAGGTCTTCTACCTCATATTTGTTCATTCATGTTGTCTTCTGTTATGGGTCCACTTAATAATGATTGTATTTGCATGTCTTCTTGTTTAGCAGATGGTGGAGTTATTGATGGAGATTTAGGTATTTAAAACCTTAATTTGTTTATTATATAATCTAGAACTTTAAACCTTAATATATGTTTATTTTATGCAACAAATTATTTGATAAAAGCATAGTGGAACTATTTTATGATAGAATTTCTTGTTTGATAAGGTATGATGAAGAATTTCTCATTTGATAAAAGCATAGTGATGAAGAGTTTCTTATTTGATAAAACCAACTTCTAGAAGTTGAAACGTTAAAGTTGGTATGATGAAGATTTGATTTTTAACCTTAAAGTTGGTAAGATCAACTTTTAGAATTTGATTTTTAACTAAGTTTTTTGAACAGGAAAAGCAAGATTTATGTTCTTCATTTTGATTTTTGACTGAACTTTGGTATGTTTGGACTGAACTTTGAACTTTGGCCTGAAATGTTGTTATTTAATATGATTCTTTCAATTGAAATTTGGGTTGAAATGTTGTGTTTGCTTTTGATTGAAATTTTGCGTGAAATGCTAAAATCTAGCCTAAGATTTGGCCTGAAATGCTGAACTTTGGCCTATTTTGACTGAACCTTAAACTTTGGCCTGAAATGTTGCTATTTAATATGATTTTTTTCACTAAAATTTGGATTGAAATCCTATGTTTGTTGAAATTTAACTAAAATTTGGTATGAAATGTTGCAATTTAGCCTAAAATATTGTGTTTTTCAAAATTTTGGTTGAAATTTTACTTGAAATGCTGAAATTTAGCCTAAGATTTGGCCTGAAATGCTAAGCTCTCATGTATTTTGACGGAACCTTGAACTTTGGTGTGAAATGTCATTATTTAATATGATTCTTGTGATTAAAATTTGGGTTGAAATATTGTGTTTGTTGAAATTCGACATGAAATGCTAAAATTTAGCCTAAAATTTTATGTTTGTTGAAATTTATTTGAAATGTTGCTTGAAATACTGAAATTCACCCTGAGATTTGGCCTTAAATGCTGAACTTTGGCCTGTTTTGATTGAACTTTCGACTTTGGCTTGAAATGTTGTTATTTAATATGATTCTTTTGACTAAAATTTGTGTTGAATTGTTGAAATTTAACCTAAATTCTTTTGATTGATTCTTTTATGTTTGCATGTTTGAACTATGTTTACTAAATTATAGGTTTTTTTATTTTTATTGATTACATTTTCAGATGGATAAGGATTCTAGTGGAAATGGAAGCATACAAAAATAAGTCCCAACTTAAACTAAATCTAATGTGGCAACTACAAAAGGAAAAAAGGGAAGAGAAAACAAAGTGATTTAAGATCATTAGTGTGGAAGCATTTCACCAAGTTTATAAATGAAGAGGGTGACGAAAAAATATAAGTGTAACTACTATGAAAGAGTATTATTGTGATCTTAGAAGAAATATCACTACATCATTGTTACATAATGTGCTTGTATGTGAAAAGCACTCTTCTAATGGAGACTCAAAGCAAAGCCAATTAAATTTTCAGCCTTCTACGAAAGAAGAGGGTAGTGTCATTTGGAAATTTAATCAAGAAACCATTATGAAAGCCTTAGCTTCTATGGTTGTTGTAGATGAATTACTTTTTAAGTTTATTAAGGGTGAGGGGTTTAAACACTTAATGGCTATTACATGTCTTAGATTTAAGATTCCATCTAGATGGAATATGTTTAGAGATTGTTTTAACATGTACATTCAAGAAAAAAATAAAGTTAAAGACCTTGTTTAAAAATTAAACCAAAGGGTATACTTAACTACAGACGCATTGACATCTTTGCAAAGAATCAATTATATGGGCCTTACAACATATTATATTGATGATGATTGGAAATTGAATAAAAAATAATAATTTTGTGTCCAATTTTTAGTCATAAAGGTTCAGACATTGGTAGAGAAATTGAAAGATGTTTGCTTGATTGGAGAATAGAAGATGTTTATACCATTACTGTGGATAATGCATCCTTAAATGATGTTGTTGACATGTTCTTAAGGGAAAAATTGTCAATTGGGGTCATAGCCTTTTAGGTGGGCAATACATTAATGTGAGTTGTCTTGCACTTATATTCAATTTGATTATGGTTAATGGGTTGAAAGAAATTGGTGATTCAATTAGGAAAATAAGGGAGGCAGTTCTTTATGTAAGACAATCCTCCGCTATATTGAAAAAATTTAGGACATTATTGAAAATGAGAACATTCAAAGTAAGAGTTTATTGTGTTTAGATGTTTCAACTAGATGGAACTCAACATATTTAATGTTGGAAGCCGCATCCAAATTTGAAAAATTCTTTAATAGATTTGATCTTGAAGACCCTCAATTTAGGAATGAGCTTTAATTAGGTGATGGGAGTGATGAAGTTCCAACAATAGATGATTGGAAACATGTTAAAAGGATGTTGACATCTTTGTAGCATTTTTATGAGCTTATTTTAAGAATTTCAAGCTCTTTATATGTCACTTCTAACATGTTTTTATATGAATTTTATAAAGTTAATCCTTTGTTGAATGAATAAGCAAAGAGAGATGATATAAAGTTGATGGAAATGGCATTAAGAATGAAGGTGAAATATGATAAATATTGGGCAATCCAACAGAAATGAATCAATTGATTTATATTACTACCATTCTTTATCCTAGATATAAGTTGAAGTGGGTGCAATTCGTTTTGTTTAAAATGTATAATGGGCAACATGGTTTGGATTTGGAAAAAAAGATAGGTGAGTTTTTATATTCCATTTTCAATGAATATAAAGGTAAAGTTGCACTTGAAATTGCAAGTGAAAGTGGTGAGCGTTTTGAAGTTGTAAATGAGAATGAGATTTTTTTATCCTATTTTAAAGGCAAAATTAGCCATTGAATCTAAAATTAAAAAATTTGGATTTGATTTGTTGAGCAAGAGCACTAACAAATCAGAATAAGACAAGTATTTAAGTGAAAAAATTGAGTATGATGCATATGATTTTGATATATTACTATGTTGCAAACAAAATAGTCATAGATTTCCTATTTTTTCATGAATTGGTCTCGATATACTTGCAATTTTGATATCTACTGTTACTTCATAGTTGACATTTAGTACCCGAGGTGAGTACTTGATTCATTTAGGAATTCTTTGACTGCCAAAGTACTTTAAGCACTAATTTGTGCCTAAGATTAGATTTGACACTCTTAATTCCCTATAAATGTAGAAGAAGACTTGGCTGAAGTTGAAAATCTTGAGAAAGGTAATATTTCTCTTAAATTATTTTACAGTTATTGATTTATGTTTCATTATTTGTTGATTTTGTGTTGATAACTTTTGTTTTAAAGGACTGCAAGGCATTGTTTTAGAAACCGTGGACTTGTGATTGTTATTGGTTTTGTTTGGCTTCTTTTAGCGAAGGTACCATCATTTATCTTCCTAGTTTTCTTTTATTGTACTTGTCATTTTTTAACGAAATCTTTTAATTTAAATTTATTGGAGGTTTGAAGAGTTTAAACATGCAAATTTCTAAATTATGAAGACCAATATAATTCTAGTGATCTTATTGTGTTCCAATAGCTTTGAGTTGCAATATCTTTGATTTTTAATTTTTTGTGAGAGTATGATTTTATCTATTTTTTATATTTTATTTAGTGTTGTTTTGTACTATTTATTTTTTAGATTGTAATATATGTTTTAATATTAATTGATGTATAGAAACCAACAATTGAAATGTTTTTTTTTAATTTCATATATGAACACTTATTTGAAAATTTCGGTTCTTTTGATTTCTATAAATTTTCTGTTTGTTCGGTTTGGTTTATTCTGTTTATATAAGATTTTGGTTCCATTTTAATTCAATTCAATTTTTTATAAATATTTTGTTGGTTTTTTTATTCGATTTACTCTAATTTTTATGAATTTTCATTTCAATTTAATTTAAATTTTAATTAAATCTATTTGTTCGGTTCAGTCAGAATATACCTTCAATACCGACCAAACCGAATGAATGCTTCCCCGCTAAAAATGTTTCAGATCTGGAAAGTTAAATCTTGACAATTTCTAGAATATTTGCCAGGATAAAAAAGTGTTCACATCTAAGTATTTTTTTTCCTCTAGAGACCCATGGCCAGGATATGGTCCCATTTCGCCACTTTGTCGATGATTCACATTTGCATCCATTTTAAAAGGAATTTTTTTTTAAATTTGAAATATTTAAAAATAATGAAACTTGAAATAAGAATTTTGATTTTTTTTTTAAGACATAAACATTACAATTTTAAATTAACACTTGATGGTATTAATTATTTTTTAAGCTATAAATAAATCAAACGCCTATAAATAATTTGATAAGACAATTCGATAAAGGCTCATTTCAATTTATTATTATAATAAATAATTTTTTTAAGTTTAAAATTTTTAAATTTATTTAATAAATAAATCAAACTTGAATAAGAATAAAATTGATTTATTTAAGTTTGTGAATAATTTGTTTATAAACTCAATTCAATAGCTCAATTAGAAACTCAAAAATAAGATTATCTAAATAACCTTTGGATAGTCCATTTGATATCCTCCATACCTTTTTGACAAGACTTCTAATTAAACTAAAATAGCTTCATGCAGACTGATTTACACACACAATAGTTATATTAGATGTACTTCTTTACAAATTTGTTCAATTTATTTAAACTTACCAATAGTTTAAAATTGTTTATATTTTTATAATTCATATTTATGGTATAATATTTAAAATTATATATTTTATTATATAAATAATTAAAAAATAGATATTATTTAATATATGAAATATACAAAAACAAGTAATATAATTTTATAAAAAATTTAATTATAATTTAATGTTATTAAGTAAAATTTAGGATTGATTAACTCATACAAACATAGTAGGATCCGATTGGCCTATGAAGCAAATCTAAATTTTAAATTCTTTTTTTGCAGCCTAATCATTTTGTTAAATTAGTAATTTTTTTATATAATTTTGTTTAGTTTATTATACAGTAACTTCCCATGTTTTATAGTGAGATTACAAATATTTTATTATTTTTTAATCTGACAGTTTAATTTCTATTGCCCTAAAAATTGTTTAAAGCAACAAAATATTGCTTTGTATACATCGAACAAGGGAAAGAGGGGGGGGTAGGGGATATGTTGAAAGAAGAGAAAAAGAAGAAAAAAAAAGTTAAGGATATATGTTCCAAGTGTCAACCCCAACCATATGCAATTCATTGCAACTTGTTAACCCTCTCAAGTAGATTGTTTACTGTTATGGAAAACGCATCCACAAACTTGTCAAGCTGAGAATCGGAATCCCCATATAACAATGCAGGTAATAGTTCATATACTATGTACCTCCTCATATGCTCTCTCTCTTTTAAAGATACATTCTTTAGCTTCTCCACCACATTCACCTTCATTTCCCTCACTTCTTGTTGGTCTATAAACACTGAATATTTACTATGATCCTCTGGTAAATGCCATGGATACTGGTAGTATGCTGTGAAAGGATCAAAAAGTACTGGTATGCAACCTGATATGAGTGAATCGAATACTGATTTTCTTGTTGGGCTG
>CATIWR010212324.1:0-10165 GCA_949677035.1 Omphalea diandra | reverse complement strand
CACCCCCCCCCCCCCCCCCCCCCCCCTCATTTGAAAAGGGAGAAGAGGCTTGGAAACCCTAAGGTTACTATACTAAAATTTCTTCTCAACTTATACTTAACACAGAAAATCCTAAAATGCCAACTCACTCAACTCATTCTAAGGTAGAACTAGGTCTTCCTCTTCACCTTTTAGGCATTCCTTAAGCATTTTAAAGGATATGGAAGACCTTGTGAGCCTTTGAGGGCATTGAGACATACAAAGGCATCTAAGACCCTCATTATCCCTCTTCTTTTTCCCTTTCTTTATCTTCTTTATGTTTTTAAAAACCTAGGATTTGGGGGCTATACAACCCACCATTTTAGGTTGTACAACCGTAGTTTCCTGGGCATAGTTTTGTGAAATCTCTTTTCTCCTTATCTAGATTTTTGTTATCTAAGGTGTTCTTTTATGTTTCTTTACCACTCTAGTGGTAGAATAGGGCAAGGCTAGATAGTTAAAGACCCTTATTCACTTTAAAATTGGAGTTTTAATAGGTTTTGTAAGGTTTTCATAGTTTTTACTATCTTAATGTTCATCTCTCTAATATGGATTTAATGATGATTTTAGTTTTGTTGTTAATTACTTTAAGGTAGTGGCCAAGTGAGGAACTTGGGATTCCCATAACCTTGAAAGTCATTTTGTATATGGTTTTATCTGTGTAAAGAAATGTTTGAATAGTATTTTAGTTATGTGATTCCCCTTTCGATTTGCATTCTAACCCTAATTTATGATTAGTAGTGCTATGGATGTCATTGTCTTTTAGAGCTAAATAAGGTGATGATTTATTAATGCTAGGATCCCTTTTGTGGTGAGTTTTTACCTTAGGCCATTCCACATCCTCCAAATGCCTTGTATTGTTTATTCTCTTCTTTTCATGTTCATGATTTATGCATTTGTATTTTGTTTGCTTGTTGAATGTTTCTATTCTATTTGCTTGTCATATGGTTATGTGGAAATGTTTCTTTATCACTACAGTGGTAGAATTGGGTAAGGCTATATAGCCAAAGACCCCTATTCACTTTAAAAATGGAGTTTGGATAGGTTTTGCAAGGGTTTTCATGGTTCTTGCTATCTTAATGTTCATGCTTTCTAATGTGGATCCAATGATGATTTCAATTTTGTTGTTAATCACTTTAGTGGAGTGACCAAGTAAGGAACTTGGGATTCTAATGACCATGAAAATCCTTTTTTTATGGATTTATTTGTGTTAAAAAACATGGGAATAATATTTTGGTTATGTGCTTCAACTTTCAATTTGCATTCTAATCCTCTTTTATGGTTAGTAGTGTTATGGATGCCATGCTTTTTTAAAGCTACATAGGGTGAGGATTCGTTAATCCTAGGATCTCTCTTATGGTGAGTTTTTGCTTTAGGCCATTCCATATCCTTCAAATGCCTTGCATTGCATGTTCTTTTCTTTCCATGTTCAATATTTATGCATTTTTATTCCGTATGCTTACTGGATGGTTATGTGGAAATGTGATATTATGAACTTAAATACATATCTAGGCACCTTTTGCATGGGAGGGATGATGATATATGTTGTATCCATTTCTTGTGCTTTGAGTTCATTTGATTTGTTTATACTTGTTTCATGTACTAATTTGCTCTTATTTTGGATATAGGTTTCGTCTTTGAGGAAGACCATAAGTTGGTCTCAATGTTCACCTTATATGGTCATAAATGCTAGACAAATGCATATATCTCCTCTATCATGATGTATGACCCCCCATCCCTATTTAATGCTTAAGAATGGATGATATGATGAGTGAATGATGAATGTATGAGACCTCTTTACCATGATGCATGACCCCTGCTCCCTTTTTTATGTTTGAATATGGATGAATTGGGTGATAATGCATACTTATCCCTTTTGTCATGATACATGACTCGTACCTTTTTGAGTTGATAAATTGATTTGATTAACTAGATTGCACTTAGATGAATGTTTAATGGTGTTAATTAGACTAATGAATAACTTGATTAAGTTATGAAAAGTGATCTAAAGATGTTTGAAGGTCGGATCCCAATATCTGGGCTATTTGAAGGTGTCTAACCTCTTTCCTAAGCCATACCGAATTTTTGAATCCAATCTTTGATAGGGTGAAGATGAAATGGTCTTTCTAATTAACTTAGTTTAGGTTCAAATTTTGCCTTCCCCAGATTCTTATCCCAATCAAAGTCGGGTGGCAACTCCACATTTCACCTAGGGATGATACTAATGTATTATCTTGCCTTGGTCCCCCATTGATCATAACTTTGGAAAAAAGGCTTCTATTTTACGTAAGTCCTTAAGGGTCTCCCATTGATCCAAATCGCATGCCATGATTAGGGTTTATTACTAATTTATGACCTTGTTCTCTCAATCCCTTAAAGATCAATAAAAAGTAGGAGTTGTAAGCAAGATTCCACTAGTTCAAGTAAAACCCAAGCATGGACACAGGTGCTACTAGTCACGTATGTGTAGAGAATTACCTGTTTAACAACTTTAAATCCATTAAAAAAACCTTTACCGGTCCATTTGCTGGATGATTCAATTAAAATGGTAAACCAAATTGGAGATATCTAATTGACTGCTAATTTGATTCTTAAGGATGTATTATATATACACCTTGCTTTATTAAGTTTATTTTATTATCCGTTAGTAAGTTGGCAAAGTCTGTAAAGTTGGAAATCAATTTCTTACCATATCATTGTATATTATAGGACTTGCAGATTGATGAAGTCTTAGCAATAGGAAACCTTTATGTTGTAGATAATGGTTGTTTTGGGAATCAAGAATGTAAGGTAATAAATAAAGTTAAGGATCTAAATTACCTTACTAAAGCTTATAATATTGATGTTAATGAATGGAAATCTTATGTTTTATGGCACAAAATGTTGGGGTATGCCGTACATAATGCTTTGAAACATATTGACTTTATGGTTGACGTGTATAATCATGATTTTAAAGGACGTGAAATCCATTACAAAGCTAAAAAAACCAAGGTTACCCTTCCTTCTAAGCTCCAAGACTACCACAAAATCTTTTAAATCCATTTGGCTCAATGGGGACCTTATAAGCAACCTGTAGCAGATGGAGCATATTATGTACTCACTGTTGTCGATGATTATGCTAGGGCAACCTGGGCCTTTCTAATGAAAACCAAACATCAAACATTATCCTTATTCAGTCACTTATTTGCTTAAATTGAGAATCAGTTTAATTAAAGAATTAAAGCTGTTAGAACAAACAATGAAATTAAGTTCATTAACCATGATTTTTCAAAATTCCTTTCATAAAAGGGAATCCTGCACCAAAGAACTTGTGTTTACACACTCCAATAGAATAGGGTTGTGGAAAGAAAGCATAGGCACCCCTTACAAGTAGCAATGGCACTTATGTTTCAATATAGTTTTCCCATCAAATTTTGGGGAGATGCCATTTTAATGGCTACACATATTTTTAATAGACTTTCAACATAAATTTTAAAATGGAAAATACCATTTGAACATCTTTTTAGAAAATCACTAGACTATGAAAACCTTAAAACTTTTGGTTGTCAGTGGTTTGTAGTAAATACCCATACACATAAACAAAAATTTGATGCATGAGCCTTTAAAATCATATTCATAGGATATAACCTTGGACAGATGTCTCTAAAGATGTTATTTTTCAGGAAGATTTCTTTCCTTTTACACATAATGCATCCTAATCAAGTCAATCTCCAGTGTTATCTCTTCCTATTTCAGATGAAGAAACCCTTTCAAACTCCATTAGCAGTAAACATTCCTTGATTAACACCATTTCTAGTTCATACATTGACATAAAGACCTATTTACACCAAAGTTCCAACCTTCTTAACTTACCACCATTAGAGAACCACCAACTTGTTCTTAGGACGAGTAATAAAACTAAAACTTGGCCAACCAAGTTAGAAGATTATGTTGCTAATGTTACCACTATCACACATACACCAATCCAAAACTTCACATCCACCATACCTTAAGTTGCTCCTCACCTTAGTTCATAGGTTTACTCTACACCTTACATGTCATTTTTAGCAAAGATTTCTAATGATAAAGAATGAGTCTCTTACAAACAAGCTATTGATAGGGTATAATAGATTAAAGCTATGAAATGAGAGTTTGGCGCATTGGAGAAAAATAAAACTTGGGAGTTAATTACATTGCCAAAAGGAAAGAAACTAATTGGATTGAAATTGGTGGATAAATTGAAACTTAGGCTAAATGGCATAGTAAAAAGGCACAAGGCAAGATTGGTGGCAAAAAGATATCACCAGATCAAGGGGGTAGACTATTTTGGTAGCTTTTCAACAGTTACTAAGGTGTCACAATTAGAATTTTCTTGGGAGTGTTAACAATGAATGATTGGCCAATCTATCGATTGGATATAAATAATGCCTTCCTACATGGGACTTTGGATGAAAAGGTATACTTGCAACCATTAGAAGCACTATAAGAAAATAAGGTTTTACTAATAGATTTTCTTCGTTGGTAAACCAAAAAATTCATTGGTAAATATGTTTACCAACAAATTTTATTCCATTGGTAAAGTGCTCTTTGGTAAAATTTTCCAATGTAGAAAAAGAATCCGTTGGTAAATTACCAACTGAATACTAATAAAAAAAAAACTATGTCCATTGGTAAATTACGAATGAATTACCAACGAAAGGTTCATTGGAAATGTGAAGCCTTGGTAAAATTTTCCAATTTATGGTAGAGAATTTGTTGTTAAATACCAATGGATGGAAAATTCGTTGGCAAATTTTGGCTTACATTCATTGGTAATCCGTTGGTAAAATACAAACGGATATAGAATTCGTTGGTAAATTTTTATTCGCATCCATTGGTATTTTACCAACAGATTAAGAATCAATTGTTAATTTTTGAATCCCATCCATTGATAAATTATAAATCTTATCCGTTCTTAATTTGTTGATATTTTACCAATGAGTTAAGAATTCATTGACAAATTGTTTTCGCTGTCGTTAGTAATCCATTGGTATTTTTTAAAAATTATTTTTTGTGAAATGAATGTTGAAAATAATGATTTATATATCCAAATTATTATGAATTTGAAATTTAGTAATACTTAAATTTTATACCATTTGATATATATTAAAATAAGAAATCCGTTAAGTAGCATATATCAAATAAATTTAGTAATTATTAAAAGAGTTGAAAAGTAATAGCCATTCAGTATCATACATCTAGTCCTAATTCTCATCCTCTACATGATCATAATCGATGAGGTTTGGATTGATAGGAGAAACTATGGATCCACTAACTCTCAGAATTCTCTGTATCCTCAGATCCATCTCTTGCTGCTTCTACTTCAACTCGTTCTCCATCTGCTCTTATCTCTGTGTAATCATTTGTTTCATCTCCGCCTACTTCTGCCTCATCTCCCCCTGCAATGTGTCTTAAAGCTCATCTAGCATCTCCTCTCGCACTGCATCCCGCACCTCCTCATAAAGCTCAAATCACAAATGTTCCCGATATGATGGTGATGTAAAAGAGCTACCAGCTCGTACAGTAGATGATGGGTTTATTTCCAAGTCCATAACACCGCTTCTTCTTTGATGGTCTAACAACTTCATAAAAAAATCTTAGACATATCAATTGACTCTACAGATTACTTCGCAATCAGATGTTAAGTCGCAGTAGTACAACATGCCATCACGTCATCCTACAGATAAGTAAATATCTCAAAATGTGCAATATTAAACATACAAACCAAAACAATTGTTTTTGTTCAGTTAACTAACAACGGTATTCTTCGATCACTGATCAATGAAGCTTCCATCTAAGTTGCTTTTATGGATCCACTTGAAAATATCATAGTCAGTCATCATTTGTCAAGGACACACTTTAGCCTGAAATTTTTATTATGCTACTTATATCAGAATATATTATTACAATAATTATTCTACTTCAATTACAATTTCTAAATTGAAAAAATAAGGAATGCAAAACATTTAATAATTATTTACAAGGTCTATGCTACGATCTATAGTAGATTTAGAACCTCTAGTATGCCTAGATATTCCAATGTTGGGTCATGCAACCTTGCTCAACCGACATTTAGATGAAGTCAAGCACTTTTGCTTGAACTCTGGAGTATTCCATTTTTCCTGCCAGTTATCCTAGGTCTCATGTGGAATGCACTAAGACCACTTTCCTGATTTCCTCCAATCATAAAACGTGTTAGAATATCGCCTACCAACTTGGCACTTCTATATATTCCGAACCACAACCTCTAAAGTCCTATCATACTTGAAATGCTTCTGCAATATGGAAAGTTTTATAATGTTAGTCATGATTGGTAATGAGATGCAACAGTAGAGTATAGCTTAAAAGCTGATAGATTCAAAAATCAAGTTCCTTGATTAACTTTTGAAAGCAATTAATTAAGCTCCTCAAAATCTAAAGCTAGCAATGTTAGCAGTTTATGAGGACAAAACGCTCATTACGGTTGCACAATTCATAATTCAGAAAATAATTTTAATTTTACACATTAAGAAGCTCGAAAAAGATAGTAAATTTTACATAATAAGGATACAATAAAATTTAAAATTGATGGACTTTAAGGATTCTCCCTACATGCGTTTCATTAATTCATATTTAACCATATAAGCAAATATGGTAAACTATAGTTTGGTTATCCTCCAACAATTATTATGTGATTAATCTAGTGAAAGGTGATCTAATCTATTGCTCCTTTAAAGACGTAATTATATAAGATGAAAGAAAATAATTCTTAATCAACATATCCTCTTATAATGAGGATGTGCACAAAACTTACCACTGTTTAGCTCATTGTCTTTACCCCAATATATCATACATCGTTTGTTACAACAATCAATCTTTTCCATTGGTAGGCCCATACCTTGTAACAACTTCTTGGTACTGTAGAAGTTCTTAGTCACCACATTACCATCAACTAGAATATCCTTCAAGTGTGATAACATTTGATCAAAATTTTTGTTAGTCATATGGTTCTTAGACTTCATGTTCATAACTCGAGCAACATATGACAACAACGTATGACCTTTTACAGTTAGGCCACAACTCCTTATCAATGGCACTAAGCATATCGTAAAATTTTTAAGCTTCCACGTTTGGAGGTTCTTCCAACTCTTGAACTGGAGTAAAGTCAGGACCAACAGCATCGAACACCACATCGTGGTATGTGGTTGAATCATCCACATTATCCATTTCTTGACTAATGGTATTTTGATTATTAACTGTATCTAAATCATGATATACAATGATTCTGGCACTTGTAACCATTACACGGACACCTGATTTTGTTCCCATCTATCCATTCTTGTTGACTACTAGCAAAGTCAATAAAATTTTTTAGCCCATCCACAAATTCTTGGTTTAGATGACCACGTGTGAACCTTTGATACATCTACTGATGATCTGGTTTCATTTTCAACCTGTTGATGTTAAGGACAACATTATATTTTTGTTATGTGATTTTGAACATGGTGGCTTTGATGCATTAATCCTATTTCCTTCACTCATTATTACTCCTTTTATATAGGTTATTATATATATATATATATATATATATATATATGTGTGTGTGTGTGTGTGTGTGTGTGTGTGTGTGTGTGTGTCTATATATATACATATATACATGCACATACACATACACATACATATATATTTGTAGAAATTTAAGTAGCATCTCCCTACAATTATCCAAGTGCACTAAATGAAAAATGTGATAAATCATGCGACTTGCACCCGTATAAGTTAATTGCATGAATCAACACATTTTTTAATATGCACTCAGGGAACATTAACGAGATACTACATAATTTTTGCATATCTATGGTTTACAACTATGAACATCAGGTTAACAACATAGAGATTGCACTTCCAAACTGTCCACTGGATAATTCAATGACTTTTCACTATCTAGTAAGGGAGCCACCGAACAAAGTTTTACGGCTAACTATTGTATAAACTACATTCCAGTGCAACATGGGCATTGGAATGAACATGCTTTCTAAGCATAATAGAAATTTTAATTAACATTTTCACAATTCTGAAATGTAATAGCATTCAGATCGATAATATATATTATCATTAGAAATCTAAAGAATTCAAATCACCATTTATTCAAAGGCTTAGTTTTAGGGTCTCTTTTATTTTAGTAATATAACTATATTTTGTCTTATCAGAATATGAGGCAAAGAGACTAAAGTCTTTTAATAAAAAAATAAAATAAATAAAAGTGAGATTAGATTCAAAGTAGGGGTGTAATCGGTATACCGCGAATATCGAAACCGCAAAATTTACCGATACCACGAAAACCGAAACCGAAAAACCATAATACCGATACCGATACCGTGTACCACGAAAACCGCCAAAACGGATACCGCTAAAATTATGCGGTATTCGCGGTATACCGATACCGCTAAAATGTACATTCCCTGTTTTTCAGTATATAAAATACTACAATAATCAGTATTAATATTCAATATTCATGATACTCAGTTCATCAAAATTATGTTCAGTCCAATTATATACAGTTTTCAATAAAAATCATGGATACTCAATATCAATAAATCAACAAAATTATAGAAAATGTACATTCCACTTAACAGAAAATGTACATTCCACTTAATAAAAATGTATATTCCTCATTTTTCAGTATATAAAATATTACAATAATCAATATTAATATTCAATATTCATGATACTCAGTTCATCAAAATTATGCTCAGTCAAATTATACACAGTTTCCAACAAGAATCATGAATATTTAGTATCAATAAATCAACAAAATTATAGAAAATGTACATTCCACTTAATAAAAATGTACATTCCCTATTTTTCAGTATATAAAATATTACAATAATCCGTATTAATATTCAATATTCATGATACTCAGTTCATCAAAATTATGCTCAGTCAAATTATACCAAATTTTCAACAAAAATGATGGATACTCAATATCAATAAATCAACAAAATTATAGAAAATGTATATTTCATTTAATAAAAATGTACATTCTTCGTTTTTCAGTATATAAAATATTACAATAGTCAGTATCAATATTTAATATTCCGAAACTGAAAACTAAAAAATCTCAAACAGTAATACCGAACTTTCACCCCTCTCAAACTCGCCAACCAAAGACAGCATGTTTTCATTAGAAACACCAATTAGGGCTCGACGACTTGCTCGATTACGGTTCGGTGACCTAAAAAAAAATGAAACAATTGAAAAATGATGGATAATATATATCATTCTTTATTATAACAGTAACATTTACCTTCATCCTCATAAAAGTAGCATAATTAATCAATTTTAAGACTTGAAATTGCTGCAAAGAATTTAAAAAAATAACAGATATTATATCTCAAATAACTAATTGTTCAAATAATAGAAGAAAATAAAAATTATAATGGAAAGATATAAAGAATAAAAAAGTACCATCTTCCATTCGCTTCAAATCCTCCTCCACAGTCTTGAAAGCTCTTGACCATCGCAGCCAGTCTTGGCAACATATTAAAGCTTCAACAATTTTAGGAGTTGAACTCCTAAATGCATCAAGTACCCTTCCACATGTGCTAAAAGCCGATTCTGAAACTACTGTGGAAATAGGAATAGCCAGTATATCGCGGGCCATATGAGATAAAATTGGAAACCTAGGCCTCATTCATCCTGCACCATCCTAAGATATCAAAGTCTTCCTTCTCATCACTTTCTTGCTCTTCATTTAAATATTTATCTAACTCTGACTTGGATAAAGAGCTACCACTTTAATTTTTAATCCTTCTGAACTTTGATTGCATACTCCGTTTCATGTTTTGTGTTTGATCATTACTTGAAATTTCTTCACTTACAGTTGAAATTTGAGAACTTGAGTCACTAATGCAATGAGAATTTTCAACCCCATGCAATCTAGAATATTCATTAAACAAATCATATGTGGCATCTCTCACACTCTTCACTAATTTATCTCCACTATCATCCATATACATCTCTTTTATCCCAAATTCAACATACTCAAGTTTAAATCTAGGATCAAGTACTACCGCAATGAAAATGAGTTTGTTCATTTTTTCAATGTCCCCCCAATACTTATCATACTTAGCTTTCATCTTTTTTGCCATGC
>CATIWR010212311.1:0-17377 GCA_949677035.1 Omphalea diandra | reverse complement strand
TAAAACAATTTGCCATACAACTATACAAACACTACATATATGTTCCAATGTCCCCAAATGCAATGGTACTTCTAAATGATTATTTATCTAATGCATATGCTCATGTGATAATGCTAATGCATGTGACTAGGGATGTTACACTTTCTCCTTTGGAACATATCTTTGAATAAGACCATCAACATAATGCTTGCAAAAAAGTTGTTCCTCCTAAAAATAATGCTTGATATCCATAAGGAATTTCTTCTTTTAGTGAAAGGAGATTTAAGGAGGAAGAATAACACTCATAAGATAGTTCATAATATTTGTGTACTAGGGAGTGCTTAGTGCATGACTAAAAAGCTGCACCTTTGGGAATCTTTTGTTGATGGCAATGAAATCTTTTTCATATTCTTTAAGCCAAATTCTTGATAAATGATCTATAATAGCATTTTTAGTCTCCTTTTTATCTTGAATCTTATGGTTAAACTCTTAATGTAATAACACCCAGTGTGCAAGATGAGGTTTAGCATTTTTCTTGTTCAAGTGGTACTTGATGGCAACATGATCCATGTATACAATGACCTTGGATCTCATAAGATAAGACCAGAATTTGTCAAAAGTGTAGATATTTGTAAGTAGTTCATTCTCAGTGGTGGCATAATTCATTTGAGCATCATTCAGTGTCTTACTTGTATAATAAATAACATGCATGTGCTTATCCTTTTTTACCCCAAAATAGCTCCATTGGTGCAGTTACTCACCTCACATAGAAGCTCAAATGGTTGATTCTAATTTGAAGTTGCTAGAATTAGTGCAGATGTCAGTGCCTTTTTTATCCTATAAAAAACATCTAAACACTCTTGGTCAAAATTAAACACTACATCTTTGTTAAGCAAATTATGAAGAGGTTCAGTAATTTTTGAAAAAATCATTAACAAAGTGACAGTAAAAGCTTGCATGATCAAGGAAGCTTTGAATCCCTTTAATGGATGTAAGTAAAGGTATTTTTATCAATGATATCTATTTTGGCCCTATCCACCCCAATAACTTTTCATGAAACCTTATGGCTAAGAACTACACCTTATTGTCCCATGAAATGACACTTCTCCCAATTAAGAACCAAATTGGTTTCCTCACAATGCTATAAAACTTTAGAAAAATTAGCCAAGCAAGCATCAGATTAATTACCAAACACAAAAAAATCATCCATAAAAATCTCTATGGTTTTATGAAGAAAATTAAAAAATATAGCCATCATATAACATTAAAACATATCCAGTGCATTGAACAAACCAAATGTCATTCTCCTAATGCAAATGTAGCATAGGGACACATAGTGGTGGTTTTCTCTTGTTCTTCTAAATCAATTAGAATTTGATTATTTTTGAGATAATCGAATAAAAGTAATAATGCATGGCCATAAGCCTTTCTAGCATTTGATTAATGAAAAGGAAATGTAAGGCTTAATTTGCTCATAGATATTTGGTAAGATTTGAGTTTGATTTTAGAGTTAGCCTATGTTTAAATTAAGTTGTTTTTATTTCTCACATTTAGATGCTTTATAACTGTTTTATAAGTTTTAAGTAAATTAAGACCAAAATAGGCAAGAATGGCAACATTAGGGACCAATATAGATATTTAGACATGTGAAGGAGTAGGCTGGTTGTCATGCTAGTAACTAAAGTTATAGGTTATGACACTGACAAGCATATTCTATTGTCATGCCTGGAATTTCCATCATAGGAAGCAATATAAATGCATTATAAGTTATTTTATAGCCAACTTCTTAGCACTTTTTGAGGAGTACTTAAACCCAACTCCCAAGGTTTTATGTAGAGTGGTTAGAGACGTGAAAAGGAGTATAGGGGTGAAAAGAAAACCTTTTAAACACTCAAAAAAGGCTTTTCCAGAAAAGAAAATAAGGAGAAATAAGTTACGATGAAAGATCAATTGCAAGAGTCCAAGATATCATTTGATCAAGGAAGAAGAAGAAGAAAAAAGATCTATCAAGACCATTGGGAGATTCTAACTTTCCTTCTCTTTATTCTTATTTCCTTTATTAAGGATAATGCTATTGCTTTTGAATTTTGCCTTATTTTTCTTAGGCTTAATTTAATCATAGTTATATGGTAATATTCGAGATTGATTTAGTGTTAATCTATGTTTAAATTAAGTTATTTTAGGTGATTTTGGTGTAATTTTCCATATTTAGATGTTTTATAGTTGTTTTAGCAAGTTTAGAGTGAATTAGGATCAAAATAAGCAAACCTGGAAACTTAAAGGACCAAGCTAGATATTTGGACTCGTGAAGAAAAGAAGTAATCTACTGTGCCAATGATTGAAGTAGCAACTCATGACTTGGACATGTCATGAGCTACTTTTTAGTCTTTTTTTCTAGCTCTTTGAAGGAGTATTTAAGGCAAACTTCTACGATCTTCTGTAAGTAGTTTTTAAGAGAAGAAAACAAGAAAAAACAAGCTCTAACATGTTGGAGTGAGTGGCAAATGTGGCAACCCAGGAGTGGGGTGAATTAGGATGTAAATTAAAAAAACATAAACATAATAGAAGCAAACAACATAAATTAAGACAAGGATTTATAGTGGTTCGATAACATGCCTACTTCACTTTCCAAGTTTTCACTTAGGCCTTTCTATTCCTTTTGCATGCTCAGGAATAACCTTCCCTTTTATAGGCTCAAGGGCAACCTTCCCTTTTACAGGCTCAAGGATAACCTTTTTCTTGGTATTTTTATAGGTACAATACCAATCTTTACAACCACTAGCAAGGATAAATCCAACCAATGTTAATGCCTTTCAAATCAAGCAACACATACACTATTAGTGCTCAAGAAAATATACTCTAAAAAAGTAACAAAAAACAATCCTCACTCTACCCAAATACAAAAGCAACACCAAAAGATTTGCACACAAAAAAACTTGCTACATGATTTCTAATTGTTTACAATTGATTTCCAAAGTTTCATCAATCATATAGTTTTTAAAAAATGCACATTATATAGCCAAACTATAAAACTAACCATTGGAATAGTTGATATTCAATCTGATAACTTTTCTATAAAACTAGCCATTAAAGGTGACACTGCCCATTGTCTATGATCAACAGTCATTGATGTTGTAACGATTAGCTCAAATGTCTGTTGTCTCATAATCAATGCTTGTTATGGATTTCCCAGAAAGCATGAACTTGGTGCTCTATTTTTCAAACTTTACACAGTTACTTTTCATGCCCATTGAGGAATTCGCAATGCCTATTGGAAACTCCTTTAACATAAGTTGAGAAGGGCCAATACCCATTTTGAGTTCGAAAAGCTTTAGCTCAAGCTTAGACACATTTTTAGTGCTCATTGCAAAAATGCAATGCCTATCACTTAGCCAGATCAATACCTATTGTGAAACTATAATGCCCATTAAAAGGTCCAACATAGCTCAATCTGGAGCATTTCTTTAATGACCATTGCAAAGGAACAATTCCCATTGTGAGGTTTAAAAGGCTTTGGCTATTTGGAGCATCTAATCAACATCAATTGTTCATCCTTCAATGCTTATTGAATGGTCTAATGCTCGTTGCAAATGTCCAACGCCCATTAGAAGGACTAGGCTACAACACTTAAACAAAAACACTAAAATACAAACATTAAAACTTCTCAAGGTTTTGTCATTATTTTGTTATCATTCAAAACACATCAATCAAGTAGAAAAGTGGGTCTAATGGCTTGGGGTCACATGTTATTCAAACATTCTCCCCTTAGTATTCATAACAATCTCTCCTTTTATGAATGATGATAAAACTAAGATGCTTTAATACCAAAAATACAAAACTTAAACACACAAATGATACCAAATGTTGAAACACAAAACTACCAATATACCATTCAAAATATCCATAGAAGGTGTTAAAAAAATATAGATGATACCAAATGTTATGCTATGCAAATAAGTTATACCAAACAATGTAAACAAATCATCCAATCAAAGCACCCAAAACTTCTCCCCACTTTTTGTCTTCATGATAAAAAAATATATAACAAATTCTCCCCTTAAAAAATGTGCAAACACTATCTAACTAAAATCTAGACTAACCTCCTCAACACAAATTGTTAGACTAGGTTATTCAAACCTAAGTCAATTTTAAGCGTTATTTTTACAGTTTATAAGAGTTATCTTCATTAGAATACAAAATCTCCAATCTTGTAAAGTTCATCCAAATTCGCAATGTGTATATTCTAAATTGCGACCGTGAATTAGTCATAAGGATGGATGAAGCTAGGGAAGACGAATTCATAAGCAAATTCGCAGCCGCGATTTAGCGAAAAGAAATGATCATGAGTCCAGAGGAATTTACGATAGGAATTGCATTCAGATTCGTGATCGCAAATTTTATAGTGCCAAAGGTGGGAACCAAAGCTACAACTACAACACGCCACGTGTCCAAGGAAATTGTTAGAAATCAAAATTGCAAGCGTGAAGTCTTGGTCGCAATCGCGACCGCGACTTTAGAAGTTGAAGTTTACTCACTAAATAGAGGACTTTGCAATCTCAATCGTGCCCATGACAAAGCAAACTGGCGATCGCGAAGTTTAAGATCCATTAGAAAGATCAACGACTACTTTTCTTAGATAACCAATGGATAGCTGACACGTGGACTAGCCGTTAGACACAAGAAGGGATTCTTGCTACAATTTCTAGCTCCTCAGTACATATTGGAAATTCACGACTGTGAAATGGTAGCAATGACCGGGACTTTCACCTGATAAGCATTTAATGCAAAATCTGCCTAGCACATCTTAGAGATTTGTTGATAGTTTTAGACTAATGTCTCTTTAGTGGATGTGGGCTATAAATACTCCACCAAACTGATGTGAATACAAGAGAGGAATCATTGATAGTGTCAAAACTCTTATAAAGTTAATTCTCTACTTTAATTCTTTATTTCTTTATACATGGTTTTATTCAGCTTTAAACACCTTGTGTAGGATTTGAGAGTAAACCATTGAATAGAAAACTTTTATTTAGGTTTGAGAGTTAGCCTAGTTATAAAACTCTTATATAAGTTGAGTGTGAGCCTTAGGAGAACACTTGTAAGGTTTGATGTGAGACTAAACACTAGGATGAGTGTGAGCCTTAGAAAAACACTTTTAAGGTTTGGTGTGAGCCTAAACACTAAGTTGAGTGTGAGCTTGTAAAACACTAGTGATTGAGTAAAACACTCAATTGGTGAATTGAGGAGAAGATGTAGGATTGGTTAATACCTAAACCACTGTAAAACTTTTATGTTCATTCTTCTCCTACTCTTCCTTTAATCTTTCATTTTTGCGAGCTTCCTCCAAAATCAAAAGTTCAAAATTGTCACCAATTCAACCCCCCCCTTCTTGGTGCACTAGGGCCAACAATTGGTATCAGAGCCAAGTTTTAATTCAAGCATTAATTGTGTGAGAAAATCTCAATGGCACAAGAAGGAGTCCACTCTCATCTTACTCCCTATTTTGATTGTAATGATTATGGTCTTTAGAAGCATAAAATGGAGATCTATCTTGATAGCGATCTCATCAACTTATGGATTATATACTTGAAGAGTGGAAGCCTCCAACAAAGATGGTTGAAGGAGTAGAGGTAGCAATTGCAAAAGATGAATAGAGTGAAGCACAAAGGAAGGCAAATGGGAAGAATAAGAGGGCAATGATTATTCTCCTAAGCTCCATGTCAAAAGAAGAAACTAGAAGAGTCCAACATTCCCAAACTGGATATGCCATATGGAAAGCACTGGAAAACTATCATGAGGGCATAACTCTTGCAAAATCAAGAAGGTTAGAGATGTATGTGACAGAGTAGGAGTTTTTCATTATGAAAGACCATGAAAGCATGACTAAAATGACAAATAGACTCATATATATTGTCACAAGCATGAAAAGGTTTGGAAGGATTCTTACCAACTATGAGATAAATACTAAAATCCTTAAAATTTTTCCATTGGATAAATTTGGTGCAATAGTATATAGCATTTAAGAGTCCAATCCAGAGATTGGGAAAGTATTAACCAATGCCTTCATTAGTAAGCTTCTCACTCATGAGATTACTCTCAAGAAAGATGAAGAGATGAAGAAGCTAAAAGGACAAAGACATAAGAGGATAAGAAAGCTCTGGCCTTTAAAGCTCAAGTGACTCAAATGAAAGTGATAAAGAAGAAAAAGAGCTTGCCAAAATATCAAAAAGGACCAAAGAGTTTATGAAAAGGAAAAGAGAAAGAAGAATCCAAATAAAGTCATTTACCTATCATCACAAAGAAATGAAGAAGAGCCTTGAGACTACTTGGGATGATAATGAAAGTGATGAAGAAGAAGAAGATGAGGTAGCAAACTTTTACTTTATGTCTCAAGAGGACTCCTCCAAAAAGGTATGTACTTCTCCACACTCTTCTGATGATTATAATGCATTTGATGATATAAATGAAGAGCTTTTAAAAGCTCTCACTTTGAAATGTGACAAATATAAGTCACAAATGAAAACTTACAAGAAAAAATATTCCAAGTTAAAGGATGAATTTGAATCCTTGAACAATCTTGTAACTGAGTTGAGGACTTCAAATAAAGAACTCAAAAAATCTGTTGAGAGTCTTTCAAATTCATCTTCATCCCTAACCTCCCTGAGAAAGGAAAATGTCTCCTTAAAGGATGAAGTTATTGAGCTTAGAAATTCTATTTCTAAATTTCATAAGTGAAATAAAGCTTTAAATACACTTATTGTATCACAAAGACCTCTTTTAGTTAGGCATGGTTAAGGCTTCAATGAAGGCTCTTCATCTACATCTTCACTCACTATATTCATTAGAGCATTAACACCTCAAACTTCAAGTATTGAGGTCATGGGGAAGAAAGGTGCTCCTAGCACTAAGCCACCTATGCCCAAGGGCAAAGGACAGGCCACTCAAGGCTCAAGAGCTTAGGCTTAAAGAACAAATTATGCTTACATTTATAATAAGAAGCCTGCTCAAACACACAAACACAAAAAATTCTCTTATACTCCTAATCACTCATGCACTTGCATACATTATCACCACTTAAGTATAAGAAGGCCCCCTACACATACTAAGGTTGTGCATAGGAGAAAAACATATAAGTCTAAACTCCAATGCCACTATTGCATGAAGTATGGGCACATCAATGTGTTTTGCCACATTAGGAAGGCACTTCTCAAATTAGAGGACCCTTCCAAGACTAACCCCCAAGGTTCAAAGTATGTTTAGGTACCAAAGCAAAGTGTTTGATATTGTTGGATGGGGAATCATTTACCAAATTTCATCATGGAAAATCTAAAGGTGAATGGAGATTGCTATTGGAGAAGGGATAAATTTTCAAATGGTTATTTGGTATTAAGCCATTGATACTAAACTTGTAATGTATCTCTTATCCCTTATGTTTTTAACTTAATACATTTATGCATACTTTTAGGGGGAGTTTTAATGCTTGATATATCTATGTGTTGACATGTTTGATTTGATTTGATTTGATTGATTGTATAATGAGTTGAATCAATTCATCTTGCATTTGAGGTTTTCTATATTTCAAATGTTCAAATCAAAATCATATAGTTTATACTAGGGCCATATGAAAATTCTTAAATTTCTAGCCCTATATTGTGTGTTCAAGCATCTTTTTAAATGTTTGAAATATTTTACATTTATGTTTCATCCATTTATTTTCTTATGTGCCTTATTATGATCAATTGTGCAAAATTACTTATGTTTGCTATTCAAATTTGGACATTCCCTCTTATAATCCCCATTCTCTCTCTTATTCCCTCATATTCCTCTCTTTTGATCTTGACAAAGGGGGAGAGATAATTGACTGAATATACAAGGAGGAAATATACAATTAGGAGAGAGAAAATTGAATTACATTTGTAATAAGCTAAGACATTTGTCTTATTAGAATAACTAAGGGGGAGTATGGATTGAGGGGAGTAATTTCATACTTATGATTTGAATCACTTCAAAATCAAAATCATTCTCTTAGGAGCATACATAATTGATTCTTTATCCTTTGATATTCAATCTACATTGTCAAAATAAAAAAGGGGGAGATTGTTAGACTAGGTTATTCAAGCCTAAGTCAAGACTCTCTTTTGATCTTGACAATATAGATTGAAAGTTCTAATGTCAATTTTGAGTATTGTTTTTATAGTTTATAAGAGTTATCTTCATTAGAATTCAACATCTCAAATCTTGTAAAATCACCTCTGGATTCGCGACCACAAATTTCATAGTGACAAAGGAGGGAACCAAAGCCATAGCCACAACAAGTGTCCAAGGCAATTGTTAGAAATCAAAATTGCGAGCACAAAGTCTTGGTTGTGATTGTGACTCAAGAAGTTGAAGTTTACTCACCAAACAGAGGAATTCATGATCTCAGTAGCGCCCATGGCAAAGCAAACTCACGACCGCAAAGTTTAAGATCCGTTAGAAAGACTAATGACTAATTTTCTTGGATAACTAATGGATAGTTGACATGTGGACTAGCCATTAGAGATAAGACAAGGTTTTTGTCGCAATTTTTAGCTCCTAAGTGCAAATTGGAAATTCGCAACCTTGACTTCCACCTGACAGACATTTAATATAAAATCTGCCTAGCATATCTTATAGATTTGTTGATAGTTTTAGAGTAACATTTCTTTGGTGGATGTGGGCTATAAATACTCCATCAAACTGATGTTAATGCAAGAGAAAACCATTGATAGTGTCAAAACTCTTGCAAAGTTAATTCTCTACTTTAATTCCTTATTTCTTTGTACATAGTTTTGTGTGAGCTTTAAACACCTTGTGCACGGTTTGAGAGTGAGCTTTTAAATAGAAAACTCTTATTTAGGTTTGAGAGTTAGCCTAGTTGTAAAACTCTTGTATAGGTTGAATGCTAGCCTTAGGAGAACACTTATAAGGTTTGGTGTGAGCCTAAAAACTAGGTTGACTATGAGCCTTAGGAAAACACTTGTAAGGTAAACACGAAGTTGAGTGTGAGCTTGTAAAACACTAGTGATTGAGTGAAACACCTAATTGGTGAATTGGGGAGTGGATGTAGGGTTGGTTAATACCCGAACCACTATAAAACTCTGGTGTTCATTCTTCCCCTACTCTTCCTCTAATCTTTCATTTTTGTAAGCTTTTTCTAAAATCAAAAGTTCAAATTTGCCTCTAATTCAACCATCCCTTCTTAGTGCACTACGGCCAACACAAATAAAGTAAACATGATGATACCAACAATATATATCAAGCTGAGAATGAAAACTCCCTCTATCTATATGTTTTCTTCTAACAAATCGCCCGAGTATTCAAACACAAATTTAGTTGACATAACTTATGGTTACATATTCTCTTCATAAATTGAGGAAAGTAAGAAAGGAATGATAATTGCTAAAGATTTCTAAAACAAAAACTACAAATTGATACTAATAATGGTTCAAAGTTTAATCTTCCCCTCAGTAAAAGCATGTAAAACAAAAATGAAAAAGAGGGATAAAGATACATTACAGTTAGTGATTTCCAAAAATACAAATCTTTTTCAAACACTTCAGCGCCTTTCATCATTTGATTCTCTAGTTTGAATAGAAGGTAAGTAACTTTCAAACCTATAAAATAAAACTCACTTTATTTCGGGTCCATAGGGGTTAGCAGCATAAATATGTTCATCTCTCATTCTAGCATAACAAAAGTATGCTTTATGGCCATATTTTTCACACTAAAAGCATTACCAAATGAATGCTTCTTCAGTTCTTGTGTAGAGCAAGTGTGAGATGGCTTCCTAAAAGATTGGTGCCTAAAATGTGAAGGAACTTATGTATTCTTGCAAAACTTGGTTCCATAAATGAAGGTATGATTTGCCCTTAGATTATGAGAGTGTGAGTGAGAGCAACTATGATTATGCACATGTGTCTTTTGTATATGCACTCTAGAATAAGTGTGATCATGTGTAATTTTTCTTCTAGGTGCAAAGTGTAGCACATTTTTCATCTTTGCCTTATAAGATGCATAGATATAAGCTTGGTTAGCCTTTTCTTTAGGCTTTCTAGTGTATGCATGTGCTAGTATTGTGCTCTTAGGCTTTGTATTTGCATTAGCCTTTTATGAAGAGCTTTATGATTCAACACCAAAGAGACTAGGTATTTTAGAAAGTGAAGCTCCAACAAACACACATTTAGAAGTAGAGGGATAAGTATAATTATATCTAATGCCATGTTTCACACTAATATCTCTTTGAGAGGGCAAAAGTAAATTTGATTTTCTTATCCTTTTGTAAAATTTGAAAGCGAGTTTTTCAAGCTTAAAGGCACCCTCTTTAAATTGTCATTTTTTTAAAAAGAGTTTCATAAAATTTCTTTTCAGAGTTCAACTCTTCATTTTCCCTTTCAAAGCATCAATTTTCATTCTTAAAAATTCTCTTTCATTAGAATATAAGAAAAGTGCTTTTGAAAGCAAGTCCTCTTTTTTCTTTTCCCAAACATTCAATGTAGCATCTTCAACCCAAATCATATACATTTTAATTACGTTATATTTGAATATATGCATTGGATAAATGATTGTTTAAACATGTGAATTAGATAAGCACTACAATGACACTTGCACCATTACATTTGGGACACTTTAACATATATATAATGTTTGTGTAGTTGCATGAAAAATTGTCTTATGTTGTATGCATGTTATAACATCATAAATAATGGTGTTATAGAGCTTATTTAAAAGTATAAGGAGCATCTAAGGATTAGGAGATGGATGAAGGTGCTTAAGGAGTGAAGAAGAGGGACTAAAAGAGGAAAAGTGAACTTCCAACCAATAGAAATGCAACACCATGATTTTGTCTTGTTACAATAGGTTTATAAGTGGAATTTTTGACCCTTTAGGATCAAAATACAGAGTTTAGATGTGAGGTACACCAGAAGAAAGCGAGAGCTAAGGAAGAAAGAAAGGAAGGAAGAACAAGAAGAAGAAGAAGAATGAGAGGGAGAAGAGTGAGCTGCCTAAGAAGGAATCCAAGGTTTTATGGTTCTGGGAAAATAGTAATCTAATTTATCTTCTTCCCATATGAAATTAAGCCCTCATGACATTTTAATCATGCTTGGTTAGTGAGAATTATGAAATATTTGAGGTAGAACTCTTGGATGGAAGTTGAATTCAAGAGAACAAGAGCTGATTATATTAATTTTTGTTGTTAGAGCAGGATTTTGTACTCACGATTTCATAACCCTAGAAGAGGAATTAGGGAAAGTTCAAAATACAAAAGTTGTGTCTTTATGCCTAAGCTAAATGCATATGAAACAATTTTGCTTGATTTGATGTGTGTGAGGAGTTATAGCTCGTTCATTAAGGCTGGTTCACAACCAACTAAAATCACCTAAGTCTTTATGTTTTCTTATATTTTTATGGCCTTAGGTTCTGATTTTGGCAAAGTATAAAACATGAAATTTGTAGTGTTATATACCCTCTAAATACTTGTAAATCTGTTTTGATTGATGTGTTGTGTGGAAAGAGATATGGCTCATTAACTGATTGACCCTGTACCTAGATGAAACCTCATCAGTCTTTTAATTTTGTTTTCCAAGAATTTGATGGCCACTGATTCAGAATTTGGTGATGCATAAAACTTGAAAGTTGTATATTTATGTATTATCTACATGCATGTAAAATATGTTTGCCAAATGTAACATGGTTATTGAGATATTTCCCATTCATTAGGACTGATTGTCAACATGTTGAAAATCTGCTCAGCCTGAGATTGGTCATTTGTTTTGGTGACTTTACAGACTGAATTAGATAATAAGTAAAACATGAAAAATGTTCTTTTATGTGTTCTATAACTTTGGTAAATCATTTTGGGGATTGGATTTGTAATATTTGAGATATATCTAATAATGTAAGACCTACTCAGGCTGAGATGACATTGAAACAGGGAAAATTCATGAAATTGATCATAAATTATGTAGCGTATATTTTGGACTGAATTTTGGATATTTTGTACCCATATATGTCTAGTTTAATTGAAAAAAAAATCAATCATTTAGATTTGTGAGTTAAAAGTAATTATAAAAACAACCTATCAAGTTCACATTATTTTACTAGATTATATTTGTATAACAAGATGAAAATCTTATTTTATCATCATGGATTGATTTTGTGTATTGAAATAGGTCCTTAAGGCATTGAAGATAATAGTGGGAATAAGCTGGGACCATCCATGGCTTAATAAGCTTGAAGGAGGAGGTAAGTAAATATCTAATGGTACTATATGTGTGATTGGTTAAATGTCATGAACATATACTTAATGGAATGAAATGTTTTTTAATGTGATGATATTTAGGAATACATTGATGAAAAGATTGTTATACTCTTGATTTATTTATTTTCATAAGACATTGATAAATTATGACTTGAGAATAGGAGTATGTGGTGATATGAGCTGCCAACGTTATGGGTGTTATTATTAGGCATTATACTATTGAAATTTTATTAGATTACAGTTGATTTGTTGAAAGACTAATACTTGATGCTATTGGCAAGTAACATTCTAGAGTTTGTGTGGCAATGATATCTATAGCCTGTGTGACAATAATATATAACAACCTGTGTGGCAGTAACATTCGAGAGCCTGTGTGGTAATGATATCTATAACATGTGTGGCAATAATGTATAATACCCTATGTTGTCCCTTGGCACTAAGAAGGGGGGTTGAATTGGTGTATAAAAATTTAAAAGACAAAGAAGAGGTGAAGAAGAATGAGTAGAATTGAGACAACGATTTATAATGGTTTGGGTATAATCAATCCTACGTCCACTCCTTAATCTACCAATTAGGTATTTCACTATCTCAAGGTGTTTTCAAGCTCACATCCAACTTGTACAACTTGTGTTTTGATGGCTCACACACAACCTTACAATAATGTGTTTTTAGGCAAACACATAACCTCACTCAAGTGTTTCACTAGGCTCACACTTAAACCTTTCTTGAAGTGCTTTTGCAGGCTAACACTACAACCTTACAACTTAGGGTTTAATGCTCACACCTAACACTTACAATTTCATAAAGAAAATTGAAGAAAATGAGTAGCGAAGATTGAGAGCGTTAATTACTTGTAATAAATTTCTTAGTAACCTTTTTCATGGCTGTTTGATGGAGTATTTATACCTAAACTTCACCAAAGAGATGTTGTAGATCATAACTAACAAAATCTTTGAGACATGTTTGACAGATTTTGCATTAAATGCTTGGCAGTCTCAATTCGCGGTCGCTATTACTCATTAGCGGTTGCAAAATCCAAATTTATGAAGGAAAATCCCATTTGTGTCTAATAGCTAGTCCATGTGGCAGCTTCTGATTAGTTCACTAGGAAAATATAGTTGTTGCTCTTTTACCTACTTCCAGAAGTCGCGGTCACGAGCTTTCTTGTACAGAACGCGACAGAGGATGCAAATTCATTTGCCAAAAATGGTTTTCTTCTTCACTATTCACGGTCGCTACCCAAAAGATGCCTTCACAAAATTTGACTTCCAATGGTCTACTAAAACACGTGTCATGTTGTGACTGTAGACTTACTTCCCTTTAAAGTCCCTTCAAAATTTACGATCGCGACTAGGGCATGACACTCATCGCGATTTCGTCTGTCAATTTTAGACCCTGTCATTTGGATGAATCACGATTGAGAATGGCTCCACGATTTTGCATGTCTGCTTTCTAGCAATAATTCTTTACATATCACGACCGCGAATACAAAGTAGTAGTCGCGATTTAGAAGTCATTTTTCATACTTAAGGAATTTTTGAGCTTAATCCAACTTTCAACTTTAGATAAAAACTAAAGGCTGCAAAATAACACTAATTTGAAATATTAGACATGATCAATCTCCTTTGTCAAGATCAAAAGAGGTCCAAGACTTGGGTTAACTACCTAGTCCAACAATATTCCCCTTTTTTATTTTGACAACTTAGATTAACCCTTAGTAATAATAATTCATAACAAGTGAATTTATAGTGTAAATAATGATTCAATGAATACTTAAGACAAAAATTTACTAAGTATGTCATTCAATTAAACAAAGTGAATTTAAGAAATACTAAGTATGATGCTCCAAATAAGTATGATGCTCTACCTTAACTTATGTTATAATGTTTAAACTTAAATGTTTCTTCCCCTTTTGGCAATATCAAAAAGAGGGTGAATTAGGAAGAAAGTAAATTCATGCATAAGTAATAACAAGGAGCAAAAAGTAAATATAAAAAGCAATTGATAACAATCACATAAGATCACAATATAGCAAAGAAACAACTTTTATTTATTTATAACTGTGGGATCACAAACTTTTAAACATAAAAGAAAGAAAATATAAAGAGATCCCTAAACTAGAAAGTAGAAGACTCATCCCTAGAGGTGTCTTCAACTTGTGCAGGTTTTGTTCCCTCGACTTCATTTCCATCTTCAACGTCGTCTTCATTGTCATGTCCATCTTTTGTATCTTCGAAGTTCATGAAGTCTAAAAGATGATAAGGAGGGACTCTGAGTTTCTCTTTGAGATCCACTATGTCACTGTGAAGATGGGAAAGGAAGAGTAGCCTTCGTTTCATCATCTGTATCATTTTGTCCAATTTGAAATCTAAGGTGGCAAGAGACAACTTTGTCTTTGCTTTGGGTTAAGGAGGAGGAAGAGGGGCTTGAGTTGTTCCTTCGTCGATTTGGAGCCTCTTTCTTTTAGAAACTTGAAAGGACTCCACTTTCTTTGCCCCTATCGTGCTAAGGGTATAGGTGTAAATGTCTGGATGGATGGCCTTAGCGTTGATCAAATATGTTAGGTCGAGGAAGTTCTATGATGGAAGGAGCTTCTTAGTGAGGAATTGCTCATTGTCCTCATTAAGAGCTCCAACGAATAGGTAGATGGCGGTGACAGGAGAATGGAGCAAAAACTGACTCTTTGGCTTTGTGCACATGTGGATTAGTTGATCCACAAGGTAGCAGCTGGTCTGGATGGGTTTGTTTTTGACAAGGCAAAATAAGAATGTCAAGTCTTTTTAGGAAACCTTCTGATTCCCATCACCCCTCGCATTGATGGAGAAGGTGATGATCTGATGAAAGATCCACAAAGGTAAGGTTTTTATGTGTTTAGAGAGGGAAGAATGGGGGTTATGTTTGGTCTCAATAGATATCTCTGACCAAAATTCAGAGTAGATCACATCAAGTGCAAAGATGATGAAGGGTATATGTACTCCGACTTGGAAATTGAAAAGGGACAATAATTGGTCGAAGGTTATGAAATAGGGATTGCCAAATCCCTAGAATATTAACCCATATTGGCCTGCCCTTAATTCGGCTTTGATGCTTAGTTACACGGTGCACATGAATTCTCACACCACCTCTTCATACCGGGGTTCATCTCGAAAGATGAATTCGTTCCACCCAAGATTGGACAGAAAAACGTGAATTTCATCATTGAGACCCAAGGTTTCAAGCAAGAATATAGAGGGAATATTATTAGGGACGAACACCTTGGAAGAGTTTTCCTTGTATCTTTCTTTCTCTTCCTTAGTTATGCCCTTCATGAGGTGGAGCAGAGGGTTGAGCCACTACTTTGCCCTTGTCTGCCTTAGAGAATTTCTTTGGAGCCATGGAAATAGATGAAGAATTTTTTAGAGATTTTGAAAGTGATTTGAGAATTAGAAGTGGTTTAGAGTAGATGTGAGAAAAATACTATTGAAGGGGGTATTTATAGGCTTCAAGGGGTGTGAAAATGGTAACAAATAGCTAGAAATTGATTAAATGAAGGGTTGGAAATGGTTGGCCATCAAATCACATAAATGTGATCACGTCCACAAAAATGGAAGTCGTTACTGCAAATTCTGAAAAATGTGAGTAACGAACAAATTTTCCTCAGGAATATGCGTTGTAACGGTCAGAATTTTGAAATTAATGACCGAAGTTTGCAATGGAGAGAAATTTTGCGACCATGAATTGACATTTGACAGCGGTAGAAGTTGACTTGCAATTTGCGACCGTGAAGAAGGAATAGTGACCACAAATTATAATCAGTAAGGATAAGAATGAAAATTTTTGAAAAATATGGGATCCCCTATAAATAAATAATAGAATCTTATATAACAATCATCAGTCAAACATATCACATAAGACCAAACAAGAATTTTCACTTGGGGGAGCTTCCATTAAACATTCCTAATTCTCTCTTAATGAAGTTCATCTTTTCTTCATTTAGAGGTTTAGTGAAAGTATCTGCAAGTTGATGATTAGTGTCAATGAATTCTAACACAACATCACTTTTTTACACATGATCTTTAAGAAAGTGATGCCTAATATCTATGTGCTTACTTCTAGAGTGTTGGATGGGATTCTTTCAAAGATTGATAGCACTAGTATTGTCACACTTGATAGGAATGTGATCAATTGCTTTGCCAAAGTCCTTTAATTGTTGTTTCATCCAAAGAACTTGGGTGCAATAATAACCCGCTGCCACATACTCGACTTTCGCAGTGGACAAGGCAACCAATACTTGCTTTTTACTAAACCATGAAACTAAGCATTCACCTATGAATTGGCAAGTCCCATAAGTGCTTTTTCTATCTAATAAGCTTCCCATATAATCTGCATTCGAATTCCCAACTAGGCTAAAAGATGTGTTCCTAGGATGCCATAGTCTAAAGTGAATAGTGCCTTGCAAATATTTGAAAATTCTCTTTACAACATTCAAATGAGATTCTCTAGGTGAAGATTGAAACCTAGCACACATACAAACACTAAACATTATACATGGCCTAGAAGCAGTAATATAAAGTAGAGATCCGATCATAACTCGATATCTCTTTCATCTACTATCGTACCCGATTCATCCTTGTCTAGCTTGATGGTACTACTCATTGGAGTTTTTGCTACCTTATAGCCTTCTATGCCAAATTTCTTTATAATTTCCTTAGTGTATTTAGCTTGGTTGATGAAGATCCCTTCTTTGAGTTGCTTGATTTGTAGACCAAGAAAGAATTTAAGCTCTCCCATTATGCTCATTTCGAATTCCCTAGTCATACATTTAGCAAATTCCTCACAAAGAGATTTATTAGGAGCACCAAAGATAATATCATCAACATAGATTTGGATAATTAAAGTGTCTTGCTTGTGCTTTTTAACAAATAGTGTAGTATCAACCTTCCCTTTCTCAAAATCATTTTGCAAGAGAAATAAACTTAGCCTTTCATACCAAGCTCTTGGAGCTTGTTTTAAGCCATATAAGGCTTTGTTTAATTTGAAAACATGGTTTGGAAAATAATGTGATTCAAAACTAGGAGGTTGTTCAACATAAACTTCCTCCTCAATAATGCCATTTAAAAATGCACTCTTAACATCCAT
>CATIWR010212275.1:0-10567 GCA_949677035.1 Omphalea diandra | reverse complement strand
AATATTCTTTTTATATATATTTTTATTACATATTTTTTTTTTTCTCTTAAATATATATATATATATATATATATATATATATATATATATATATATATATATATATATATATATATATATATATATATTAACTTTTGTGATATTTATGTTTTTTCTTTTCTTTTCTAATAATTAATTATTGATTTTTAAGATGATTAAATTATAGTAGCTTTGAGAGTTAAATCAATTCATACAAATTCTGATCAAATTTTTCATTGAATTGGAGTTACATTATTTAACTTTAATAACTATTTCTTAATTATTTCAAATGATAATCATTTATAATTATTTTAAAATTTTCAATTATTAATTTTAAAATTTAATGTATAAAATTTTTAAGAGCTTCTAATCATTATTTTTAAAATAATTAAATATAATAAATGACCAATTTTGTCATATATATATATATATATATATTAAGAACTCATTTGACTTTATTAAAATTTTACTTTTTTTAATCAAAATTTTTTATACTTTTTAACATAATATCAGAAGATATAATCATTATTGTATTCAAATATCATCCAACTTTTTATTCAAATATCTATTTTGTAGTGTAATAGATTATAAATTTTAACTTTAATTAATAGCTTGAAGTATAGTTACCTTTTCTTTCTCTCTTTTTTAAATTATTTTTGATCAATTTTTTTATTTTTACTGCTATTGATCTTTTTTTAGATTAATGATGGTTTTTTTCTCCTTTTATTTTATTTTATTATAGTGTAATTCAGTAAATACATATCATTAGGTCTGTTTATTTTTTATTTATTATTAAAATTTATTGAATCTTTTTTGTCATGGAGTTGTTGATTCTTTTTATAAAATTTATGATTAGGGGACAATGATTGAAATCGAATTAAATTGATCAAATAAAAAATTAAAAAATTCAAATTTTAAAGAATATAAATCAAATCGAACTAAATAAAATGTATAAAATTAATTGAACTGAACTGACTTAGTTTAATTTGATTATAATTTGATTTAGTTTATAACATTTAAAATATTTAAAATATAAATAATAGTTTTTATAATATATTTTCAAATATGTTTAATACAGTTAATAGATTTGTATACATTTTTAATATAAATAATGAACTTTAATAGATTTGAACTATCTTAGTTTGATTTAATATAAGTTTAATATATTTTAGTTTTATTTAAAATAAATTCAGTATGGTTTAGTTAAACTGAATTTTTACACTAAAAATTAAATCTAATCAAATTGAATTCACAATTTTTTTTAAAAAATAAATCAAATCAAATTAACTATATACTTAAACTGAATAAGCTCTGTTTGATCTATTTTTTTGATTGGAGCCAATTTGTGCCCACTCATATTTATAATGATACCTTTAATGGGATTTCAATCTTTCATTTTGAATGTATTCATGGAGTTTAGTAAATTCAAATCAGTATTAGTGATTTTTTTTAATTTATGTTCTTATAATTATACTTATTTAAAAAAAATTAAAGACTCAATTTATGGTTTAAAATAGTTATTAAGTGAAGCACATTAATCACTAATTTGTAAATTTGAAAAACCTCTTTTAAACTCGAATGAAAAATATGAACATAAGTTTTTACAATTTAAGTGAGATTTTCTTTTTATATTTTTTTGAAATGTCTTTTTATATTTTTTTTTATTGTACTTATTCTTAGTTGTATCATTGATCAAGTTGTACTTTTTTCAATATATATATATATATATATATATATCACGTCTATTTTATTTCACTTTTGACATCATTTTTAAAATATTATGAAATTAAAAAACTTAACTCAAAATAAAATAATTATAGTATAATATAAACTTTATATTAAAAATACTTTTCTAAATAGAAAAAATTAACAGCATATTATTCCATAAATTATTCACATATTAAAATTTTATTATTATATGAATTTCATATTAAAACAATAATAAAAATTTAAAATCATAGTATACACAATATGTTGATTGATAATTAGTATAAATTTATTATATGTATTTTATTTTAAGTATATTTTCAATTTGTTGGAATTATATTTTTCTTCTTACTGTATAATGTGGTTTCAACAATCATTTACTAAAAAGTTTAATAAAAAAGATTTGCTCTTTTAATCTCTCTTTTACTAAACGTGAAAAGCATAATAGAATGAAGCAACCCAATCAACTTAGAGAGTACAATTGGTTAATACTTGATTCTTAACGATCTTATTTGGATATCTCTCATATAATTGTGACTCTTTTTTTTTACTAATCATATCTAATATAAGAAAAAAATATAAAATAAAATGAGTATTTATTATATTTAATTAATTAAAGAACAAAAAGTGATTTTCAAAAGTATTTTTTATATGAATATTTTTTTAATCTTTTTTTAAAAATAAAAAAGTTTAATTACTATAAACCGTTAACGTTTATCACAATTAAATAAGTCACCATTTGGTTTTTAACCTCAAAATGTTAAAAAAATCATACTCTTGAGAATAGTATGAATCAAGTGGAGAGAAGAGGGACAAAGTTCGAAGAAATCATACTCTTGAGAGAAAGGAAGGTCATTGTGCTTGAGATAAAGGAATGCATATTATATTAATTTTAAGAAAAATCTAAAACTATGAAAAAAAAATGTGAATTTTTTGTAAGGAGAGTAACAAGTAAGAATATTTTTGTCTTTAAAAAAAATTCTACACTTTTTTTTGGACTCTCTCTATGGACAAGTAAAAAATTCATGATTTTAATGGAAGGGAATTTTTAATATAATAAAATAATAATTACGACAAATATCAAGATGTATATAGCAATAAATCAATTTGACAAGTTTGATTCTATAACAAAAAGTGAAAATTCTAATTCTTATACCAATAATTATGTTTCTTTTTTTTTTATTAATTTTTATTTTATGACACAATCATGAGAATATATAAAAATTTGTGCTCTCTCTCTTATGTGAAAAATAATTTTATTAAGAGCCTAACAAGATACGAAAAAAAATGTCATCATCTACATTGTTTACTTGCACAATACCATATAATTAGGATTTTATTTATTTTTATAACTATCATTAGAAAACAATGTTAAAAAAAATTCTGATCCAATTTTTCGTTAAATTGCAGAGCTATATACACGGTGAATAATGAGTATGATTTTAAGATATAAAATATAATTTATATGTTTTACTAATTAAAAAATTATATACAATGAGTGAAATTTAGCTCATATTTAGTTCAAAGTTTAATATTTTATATATCATACCAAATTCACTTTTATAATTTTTTTTCAAAGTATAATTTATAGAAAGCATAATATTTCATAAGTAATATTATACAAATTCAACTTTTTAAACAAAAATTTCTATCTGTAAACACCAAGAGTAGCTAGATTGATAAATAATTATCCTAAATTAGAAGTAAACATTAACTAGTTATGATATTTATTTATTTATTTATTTATTTATTGTGGTTATGGATTCGAAGAGGACGGGATGATAGTTTTACACAAGAATGGTCAACTTACGTAAGTCCCATTGGTTCCTTGGTACAAAAGAGATGGCCCAAAGGCGCGTCATTAAGCTACTACCTCATGCTTGAGGTCACATCTGGGTGCAAATTGTCCATATGTACTAGCAAAATGAATCCAAGTCATATATAGGGTATATACACTCTTCTTTTCCTTAAAATGCCTTACTTGTTTTGCAAGTCTACGTATCTATCAAGTACATGGTGTATCTATTAATTTTGAAGATAAATTAATTTCTGTTATTAATTATAATATTATTTTCATTACTTTTTCAATCTTGATTTGATCTAATGATTCTAAAGTGTTAAGATATATGGTGTACCTAATACACATTAAGACTGATTTGATTTTAGTGTATTGTGAAAATTAAATTAAAATTAAAATTCTAAAATTTGTAGGGCCCAATTTGATCACATCATTTTGAAAACTAGTGATTTGATTCAAACAGAATATAATTAATTAATTTGGATGATTTTTCAAAACTTTTGTTTAATCCTACTAAAAGCAGATGTCTCATTAAATGTTTCAACATGGCCATAACGTTTATGGTGTTGCCTTAATCTTGCCTAAAGAAAATACTACTATGAAATTTCATGATAGTAGTTGTTTGCAATTATATCAAATCTATTGCAGCTACTCTTATTAGATGTCATTCCATCTCTTTCAATGCTTATAAAATTAGATTAGTCTTCAATCAGTTAATTAATTTTTAAATCGATTAGTTTTAAAGGTGAGTTTTTTATCCAACTCAAAACTCTATAGAAAAAAGATGACTCGAATCCGATCATGGCTCAAAGCAAACCCAAAATGACTCAAAAATTTTTGGATTAAATAAGGGTCAATCCGACGAATCGGGTTAAAATTGATTCGAACGGGTCAACTGTTATTTAGCCTAATTGACTCGATGATAATATAAAAAAAAAAGTTTATTAATAAATATATAAAATGTATAATAATTAAAAGAAAAAAGAAAAAAATTTATTTCTAAAAAAATTTAAATTATTTAATTAAATTTAAATTTAATATTTTTATTTAAAACATAATGAAATTTTTATATTTTAATAAATTTATTAATTTTACTGTACTTTTTATGTGCCTGAATTATAATTTATTATTTATTATGATAAATTATTTAGTAATAATAAAAATTATTTATAGTGATAAAATCATTTATCATAATTTTTAAATTATTTAATACAATGATCAATATTATTATGACAATATAGTAGACACTATATTGTGATACAATATTATGATAAAATAATATATGTTATAATTAATCTTATATGTTCATTTATTATGATAAAAAAAAATTTTGTTAAAAATTTGAGACTCAATAATTAAGCAAATTCAAACATTTTCTTGAATTTTTAATTATATCTAAAGTTTTTAATTAAGCCAATTACACCATAATTTGATAAATTGGTTTTAATTATACCCTATGTCAAAATCAACATTTAATAAAGTGTGTATTTAGACTTAATTGGTCTTTATATTTTTTCAATTAATTCAATCAAATTCAAAATTAATTTTAAATCTTACTAAGATATTTTTTTTACTTTTATTCAATTTAAATATTTTTTCACAAAAATATCAAAATTTTATTTTTATTTTAGTTGATAAATAAATAATTTTATACTAATTTCATGTTTTAAAATTATAATTTTATATATATATATATATATATATTTAAATAATAAATTAATAAATTCTTAATTTTTATTTTAAGGATAACTTTTTTAAAACTGTTTTTCAAAAGAAACAGATAAATTGGTATTTTTTCTAGAAACATGTTTGAAAAGCAATTTATAAGAAAATAAAAAAAAAATCAATCAATTAAATTGAAAAAATTAATCAAATTTTTTAACATCAAAGAGCAATCTCAAACCAACCCTAAATATGTTACTAGAACCATAACATTTATGACGTGACCTTAATTAATCACTCCTAAAGGATTCCTATATCTTGCAGCTACTTGTCTTAGATGAGGTTCCATTTGTTACAAAACTTGTAGCCTAAAATTTATTTTCTTTAGCTTTTCTAACATCCATCCTATGTGAATCCCCATCTCTTTTATTCATTCATACTTTAAATAGATTAACAATATAAATAATAAAGTTTTTTTTTAATCTTTTTGAACTTAAATAGCCTTTGGATAATAGTGTAGAGGTTAAATTAACTAAAAAATTAATTTAAACTAATATATACTTTAAAAAATTCAGAGGATAATAAAATTTCCATTCGCCCAAAAATGCATCATAAAATTAATTAAATATACTTTTACTAGTCTAATGACATTTATAATAAAAAAATAACTATATGATCATGCCATAATTTTTAATTATTATAAATGCAAATTATCCAATCATAATCATAAAATGTGTTCCTTGAAGTTTGTTTTCCTTAGCTTTTTTTTTTTTTAAGATTCATTCCCTTTGACTCTTGCTCTCTTTTAGTCATTTATACTTTAAACCTATTAAAAAAAATAAACAATAAAATTTCCCTTTTATATTTCTGATGAAAAAAGCCCGCCCCAATGAGATAATATATATTAAATGTTAATCCTTGAGTATTGACAATGATGCTTAGGAATGACAACTGGTAGAGCGGGCCACTCCGTTTTAATGAAGGATGTTCCTTGTCTTTGTTTATATGGAAATTCTTTAACCCCCTCCATCAAAGCCTTCAGCATCTGTATAACATGACATAGATCATCCACAATTTATATCCTGGACTCGTGTTCAGAATGCATTATGAGACTAAGTGTCAATATGGTGAGTATTTTTTTTGTTGTGTTTTATTTAGTTTGATTGTTAGGCTCACATGTGTGATTTTATTTTCTAAGTAACAACTTTGGTTGATTTTTGGAAAGAGAATATATGAGTTAAGTTTTTTAGGATTTTTTGATTTTCAATATTTCCTTTTAAGTTTAGAGATTGAACTCCGATTTTTTTGAGCTGAGAGTTTTCTTAAACTTCGACTTCGAGCTACAATTTTTTTAGTTTTGAAGTTTCCTTTCCATCAATTTTTCTTAGTTATGTTCTTTTTAATGGAAAGTTTCAAAATCTTTTTTGTAATGGAAATGAAAACAGTTGGTTTTGGTGATTTGATTTTTTTCTTATAATATATACTAATATAAGTTTTTGTTCTAGTTTCTTTCATATATATTGACTTTTTATTTTTTAGTGAGAAAAGATTCCAACAGTGATCAAATTATTAATGGATGAGAATATTAAAAATTGTGATTTACAGATGATTTCAGTTCACGAAGTTGAGAATCTCGAATCTTCTGATAATACAAGTATGTATTTTTATAAATGTTTCTCACTATTATTGTGAATGTACATTTAGTTTGTTTACAATATGTCTGCTTACTATTATCGATATATGTAATTGATTTTCAGGTTTTATTTATTATTAATTTTTTGAGGTTCTAATATTTTATATTTATTTAGATTGTTATCTTTAGTTTTTATCATATGAATTTTAATCTATTTTAGTTTTCAACTTGTTGTTGATTCAGTTATGTATTTTATTAATGTAGTTCATTATATATTATGAAATGCGTTTGTAGTTTGTTTGGAATGTACCTAATTAGTGTTATCAATCTACCGTGTTGATTTCCATGTGCTTTTTCATAAGCAACCTTCATTTTCTTCAAAGGTACAATGCTTGCTAATTTGTTTGTTTGTCTTTTATTCCTTTCTGCTAGTATAGTTTATTCACAGTGTTATGCTAATATGTTATAATTCTTCCTATTAGCTCTGTTTTTCGTTTCTATTTTGCTGGAAGTTAAAAGTAATGATAATAAGCATATTAAATAGAATTAAAATGGTTTATGAAATGATATTTTTTTTAAAACTTTGGATAACAGTTCGATTTATTAATGAATTGTGGAAATGCTTGTTTTTTATCATTTTGTTTACTTGTATTTAAAAAAAGTTAGGTATATTTGTATTGTATTATAGGTACATTCATATACTATATGAAAAATAATATACCTACAATGAAATATTAATATAACTTTTTTTACTATATTAATGTATTTGTATGTTTTTTGCTATTATGAATTGGTATCAACAATAAGAAGTAAAAAATCAAATAAAAAAACCTATTTAATCAATAGAAGATAAAACTATTCTACTTTTTGCAACTACCAATTTTATACAAGAACAAACTGGTACAATTTTTTTTTTTGTTTTTTTTTGTTTCTAGTATTAAGATACTAATATGAAGTTAGTATGAGTGATATTATAGGTATTTATTTTTGTTTTTGTAAGTTGTGAAAGATTAAAATATTTTTATTTAAAATTATTCAGTTAGAAAATCTAATAATTGTGAATAAAAATTTGATATCGGTGAAAAACAAAATGGAAGGCCTACTTGTTATTTATGATGAAATTTGTACACTGATGAAGTGGATCTTATTGCTTTGAAATCAAGGTGATGTTTTGTTAATGGCGGTGAAAGTAAAAAAAACCAATCTGAACTATGGTAGAAAATCGGGAATGAATGTGAATAATTAATATGCTAAATACATGTATTTGGAGACGCGATTAGTAGATTAGGTCGTAAAAAAATCAATGTGTTTTTAAAATGAGAGACACATGTGACAAGTCTTTTTCTTTTTTAGTGAAATAGTTTGGATTAGATTTGAGCTTATGGTGTATCCTAGACAGGGTCCAGGATATACGTATTCCATACCCCAAAACCTACTCATTGTTTAAGGTTAGGGTAATTAACTTTAATGGTCACTTAATCATATGTCAAATTCTATTAGTCATTTTAGATCAATTTTATACAATTCAGTCACTGAAATATCATTTTTATTTTAATTCACTTAAAAATATTTGGTAACTGAAATGCAACATGTAAAAATTTTTAAATGGATAAAAGAAAAATTTGACGCCTAAACTTTGTTAAGAAGTTCAAATAAATCCAAATTAATTTTTTTGAATTAATTCAACAGCTAAAATTAAATTCAATCTATCATAAAATTCAAGTTTAGGTGAAAAATTATCTCAAATAGTAAATTTGGACTGATCTGAATTTTTGAAAGAATTTAGGGATCAAATTGGTCATTAATCCATTTAAAAATTTGTAGAGTGACATTTCAGCTACTAAAAATTTTTTATTTTTTCAAAGTGAGTGAAATGAAATAAAAATAATATTTTACTATTTAATTGCACAAATTTAATTTTAAATGACTATAATAGAATTTAATCTATAATTAAGTAACCATTAATATTAATTATCCTTTAATAAAGTTACATTCTATTCAGTGTTCATGGAGTGCACTTCTTGAGGAGAGGAAGACTTGTACACAAAAAGTTGGCACTTTGCTTTTGAGGCACCAGAACCATCAGACTGGGATTTATTAATGGGTCATTCTAAAGTACCATAATGACACCTACCGCTTTAAAATCTGAACTTAGATTTATATTTTTTTTACTCTTTAATAGATGTCATTTAAGATTTTTGTACATATATTAATAATTGTATTTAATAAGTGTTATTACATATAAAAAAACTATGTTACTCTTAATTAATTATTTTTATAAATTATTGTACACTATAAAAAAAATAATTATTGTCAAAGAGAGAAAAGATAAAATTTGAAAGAATTAATTAATGTTCATTGATAAATGTAAAAAGTCAATGTATTATGGAATAAAAATTTCACTCTTTTAATTTGAAACGAATGGAGTATCATTTAATCTTGTCACTAGTTTTTTTTATTAAATAATTAAAGTTAATATAGATATTTTATATTCATCTCATTTATATCTTTTTTATCCTTCTTATGTCCTGTTTAATAATTTTAATTTCTTGTATCTGACCATCTAAGCCACCAATATGAGCATAAGATTCCAGTGGAGCTTTTTCAACCTTCATTATAGAAACCATGGGATGAACCTCATCTTGAAGAAGCCCAACATAAAAGTTGAATCAGTCACCAAGCAAAACATAGCAAATTTTTAAGTTTCTGCACACAAATGTGGGAATGTGAGAATTTTTCTTTCACTTCATCTTTCTTTTGATTTAGCCTAAATTAAAGCTGAAGTTCCATTCATCAGAATAAAATCATTCAAACATAAACATCCAAAACCCTATAAAAAAGCCCAATTCACAAAATCAAATAGCACTATTGGACCTTATTGTGCATAAGAAAAACGCAGCAGGCTCGAGTTGGTCCTTATCAACAAAGGACAAAATCCCCACATAATACTCAATTACTGTCCATAACTCTCTGAATCAAAGTTGAATATTTGTTCCATAATAAGGGTATTATAATTTAGGGTATAAGAGAGATGAAGAGTAGGTACCTACTAGGAAAATGGTAGTATTTCGGGAAAGGAGATCAAGGACAGAGACTTGCGGAGGAGAGATGAGAGGCCGAGGATTGAAGAGTGTGAGGGAACTAGAGGTTTTCCATTTTTCTTTTCTTTACCTTGGAAGAGAGACGGAGAGAGCAATTTTTCAGCTATTTGGATTTTTGGACAGTTAGTTTTGAATAATATTAAAATATGATACAAATATAAAATATCTATATTAACCATAATTATCTAATTAAAAAATTAATTATTAAGATTGAATGATATAAATCTAAGATGGAGATTATAAAGTGATAAGTTGTTATTATAGCACCCTAGAATGACCCAATATTAATAGGCTAATAGCATTGAGTTAGGAAGCACTTATTTAATAGATTGCTCAAATCTGCATGTATGCTCCCTTCCGTCATATGTGGCTCATAGTGCTGGTAACTATGCCCTAACAAAGCACAATGGTAGCAAAAGGTACCTAATCTCTCGTATTTGAAAGAGATCCACGTGGCGGTAGCATTTGGTAGCTTGATTATTGCGCTATGTTTCAATGGCTTTGACATGTCAAGTGATATCCGAATCCTAACAGATCTATGGCTTTGATTGTGGCTGGCGTTTGGATTTTATAAGGAAGACCATAGATACGTTAGCCAAAATGGGGTTACATCATCAATTTCCTTCAGAATCAACACGTGCTTATCAA
>CATIWR010212250.1:0-11654 GCA_949677035.1 Omphalea diandra | reverse complement strand
AGCTTGGAATAGGTAATGCACTCTCAGTTTCTCTTCTGCATATTGTTTTTTTTTCAACATTAAACAAAAGAAACAACATATAACAATATCAGTTTCTTCCATAGATATATGTTAAACTGAAATTGACTACTCTCTTTTAGGCAATGCACTTTCAATTTCTGTTCTTCATATTGTTCATTTTAAACAAAAGAAACATCCTATAACTATATCAGTTTCTACCATAGATATGTGTTAACTCGAAGTGACTACTCTTTTTTAGGTGTTGGAATTGGATGCGCTTCTGTTGGCTTTGTGATGATTCTCGGAATTTTCTTCTGGCGTCGATATAATAGAAAAAATGTTTCCCCAAACTTTCTACCACAAAACACTTCTTCTGATCTTGTCTCAAAATCAGACCTGGAAACGAGCCATATCTTCTTCTTTGGGGTCTCTGTCTTCTCCTACTCTGAACTTCAAGAAGCCACTAAAAACTTTGCTCCAGAAAATGAACTTGGAGATGGAGGTTATGGAACTGTATACTATGGTAAGAAGACTAGTATATTGCCTTTCTTTTAACCAAATAACACTCTAAATTTAAATGGAATGAACTATTAATTCTCTGATCAATCTCAACCAGGCAAACTTCCAGATGAGCGTGAAGTTGCAGTCAAGCGCCTATATGAACGCAACTACAGGAAAGTTCAGCAGTTTGTCAACGAAATAGAAATTCTTACACGCCTGCGCCATCCAAATCTTGTGTCCCTTTATGGGTGTACTTCTCGACGCAGCCGCGAGCTTCTCCTTGTCTATGAGTACATTCCCAATGGAACTGTTGCTGATCATCTACATGGTGATCTAGCCAACTCTAGTCCGCTGACCTGGCCTATTCGGATGAGGATTGCCATCGAAACAGCCAGTGCATTGGTTTACCTTCATGCTTCTGATGTCATTCATCGAGATGTCAAGACCAACAACATTCTCCTTGACAACAATTTCTGTGTCAAAGTTGCAGATTTTGGGATTTCTAGATTGTTTCCCAATGATGTTACTCATATCTCAACTGCCCCACAAGGCACTCCTGGCTATGTTGATCCTGAATATTACCATTGCTACCAGCTAACTGACAAGAGTGATGTCTATAGCTTTGGTGTTGTCCTTGTTGAGCTTATATCATCAATGCCTGCTGTTGATATAACTAGGCATCGGCACGAGATTAACTTGGCTACCTTAGCACTAAACAAGATTCAAAGCTGTTCATTTGATGAGTTAATTGACCCCTGTCTTGGGTATCACTCAGATGAGGAAGTTAACAGAATGACAACTTGTGTAGCAGAGTTGGCCTTTCTGTGTTTGCAACAAGATAAGGAAATGAGACCCACCATGGAGGAGGTATTGGAAGAACTAAAGAGAATTGAAAGCCGGATATATGAGCCGGAGAATCCAGAGGAGGAGCGTGATAAAGCTCAAGTATGAAAAGCTTAGAGCCACTACCACGTTGCAATGAGGTTGTATTGCTGAAGAATATGGCACCACCTGTTTTTTTCTGTGATAATATATCTTTCAAGAGAGGTGATGAGAATAATTGTTGATGCTCATCATTAGATGATTGGGAGTATGACTGGGTCGTAATTGATTTCATTTTGTTCTGATATGTAATCAATATTTTATATTAAGTATTTGAAGGTTGAAAGTTTGTGGTAATGTAAATATATATGGAACTATTTCAGTTATACTAATGTTCATATTTTGAAGATTTATATTAATTTTACACATTGTTTTTTATTCTAAGTTGACATATAAGTTATTGTTTCCACTGTAATTAATTAATTACTCATATTTTTGTCATTATTTTAAATAATTTTATCAAGATAAATATCATTTAATGCAAATTACACACTGCTAAAATTATTATCTAAGTACTTTAAAATTATACTAATTATGGCTGTAATGTACACTTTTTTTTTTTTCTTCTCTACCAAGTAGGAATTTTGCTGTCTATTAGAACTGATAAGTAATGAAAACATAAAATCTATTCTGAACTCAAAACAAATTATTTAGTAAGGTAATTCTTAGCTACGCTGGCTGCATATGGCTATTCTTTTATCCTCAAAACATCTGTTTTTGCCTTTTTGGATGAGTGGTCACACATTCAATATCGTTCTCTTCTGCAAGACAAACAAAGAAACAAACGCTGAAGCATGACATAATATTATATTAAATTATTGATTATATTATTAGTTAAATTCAAAGATTTACATATTATATTATATTAAATATAGTTCTATCTATTAATTAAATTCAAAAAAGAAAGAAAAATAAAAAAAAATTATGAACATAATCGTTCATATGCAAGTCATGCTAGAGGACCTGCTTTTTGTATAGCACTTTAGCCACATTTTGTTTTTTTTTTTTTTTTTTTTCATGGAATCTACCACTTAAACTAGTGAATTAGAGAAAAATTGCTCTCAATTTGTTCACTAATTTAACTAACAGACTTATCAAAATTTTAAAATCTCTCTTTTCTAATGACAAAAAATACTTCATTCATATAAATATTTTTTAAAATCTTTTTTTTTTAGGCAAAGAAATGCTAAGCTTTATTAGCAGAATATCACAAAGATGAGAGTCTAGCATTCCTTGCAATTAGGGTGACAAAATTCACCTGCATCTATTTATCCATCTATATCATTCATTTAAAAGATGGATATGGATAATAAATAGATAAGTTATATTTTAAATCGGTATTAAATGAGTTATACCCATTTACCTTTATTAATATATGGATAAATAAAGGTTGGGTAAGGATACCAATTTAATACCTATTTAAAAAATATTTAAATAATATTTAAAATATTTTAAAAATAAAAAAATATAATATGATATAATAACTATAAATATTTTTTATATTTAAATTTCAAGTAAAAAATATAAATTTTAAAATTTTTTAAATCTATCATATAACAATATAATTTTAGTTAAATTGATTTTATTAAATAATTTTATTATTCAAATAAATAAATTGTATTAAATAAAATTATTTTTTTTACATCATTTGAATAAAATAATAATATAATATTTTAAGTCAACACATAAAAGAAAAAAATATTGATTAATTGATATATATATATATATATATATATATATATATATATATTGATTCATCAATAAATGGTAACCCGATTTGGCAGTGTACTTTCCCGTTTTGTGAAAATGCCACATCATAAAATTCTTTTTCTTTCTTTTATATCATTGTTAAAAAATTAATAATGTCTAATTTAGGATCAAGAATGATAATACAATCGTGTATAAATTAGTCTAAATTACTTTTTTTTAAAAAAAAAAAAAACAAAGCATATAAGCAATAAAAGAAAAGAAGAGGGAAGAAATACTGATGGTATTGGAGAAAACAGCGAGCCGAAAAGCCTAAATGTCGAAGAAACCAAACCATACAGAAGGCAGTCGAAGCTAACCCAACAGCATCAGCCACCATCCTAATGCCTTCATTTTTCTCCTTTGAAATCGCCCCCCTTTCTTTAGAAAAACTCTTTGTCTTCCATAAAACTAAACCACATGTCGTTAATTTCATTTTTTTTCATTTTTTTATCTCATATTAAAATCATATAAAATAATTACATTAAAATTAAATAATTTTAATTGTAAAATAATAGATATTTTATTATTATTTTATTAGTTTTTCTCACAAAAAAATAATTAAAAATAAATAATACCTTACATTTTTAAATGATAAATAAAAAATTTTTAAAATAAAAAATATATTTAATTAAGTTAAAATATTTATTTCAAAGTAATTTAAATTTAAATTAAATAAATGAATAGATTTAGATTAAATAAAGTTAAATGAATATAAATACCTCATATAAATATTAAATAAATCATAAAAGAGTTAACTCTACCCATTTTAAATTTATCCCTACTCACCATAAACCACCCATTTAGCACCTATACATGCAATGTCTTGGGCACCTTGAGTTCAAGCCCTATTAACATGATATGAGACATTCCACGTGTTAACAACTGTTTAATATCCCGAATGATGAAACCCAGTTGATGCAAGTGAGTATCCTGCTGCTGCTCCACTTTGTCACAACTGAAAGACAATCGCGCCACCCAGGCCCGGCGTTTGCAGCACAGCAAAGGCTATAGCTACATTCTCCATTCACTCCGGTGAGCCAAAGCTGTCCAACGGCGCAGCAAAAGCTACGAATACCTCACCAGCATGATTCCTACCAACAGCTCCCATAGTTGCACCGGTAATGGCTTTTGAATATGTTTATGATGCGACGCCAAAGACTAATCTAACAAAGTCAACGTCATAGGAAGATCAAAGACAGTTTCGTTTCAACTTTCAAGTATAGAACCTCTAAATCAAACCTCAAACCTTTCAAAAGAAATAAAAATCTTATTCTGTGTGGGGCCGTGCAAGAAACGTGTGGAGCCCCACTCAGAATGCCTGCCAATTTCAGCAATGACGCATCATCAGCATCAGTCCATATATTGCAGTTGTAAAGGTGAGTCTGGACTTTTCAAATTTCATTCATTACCCCAAATTATACGGTAGAAGTTGGACTGAAATAACCAGGAAGTATCAGTTTTTGCCCCCATGAGAAAGACAAGTGATTGCATTACAGCCGCTGCTCTAATTACAGAACAGAGCTAAAAGCTTTTTATCTACTTACCATTTTCTAGGTGTTGGAGGCTAGAGTCAATAATGAAAAGTCAAGTCTCCATTTTTCCCTGGCGTTTTCAGTATATCAATTACTGGAAACATGAATATAGTACAGAGAAACACTAAAAACTTAGAATAGAAGTTTTGAGATGGTGCCTGTATCAGTCTTTCTGTTCTATGTTTTCTTTCATCTTCAGTTTCTTTATTCTGCTGAAACATCGAAGTATCCCCCTCTTTGTCCATCTTTTAACTGTGGAAAACTTGGTGATATTAGGTTCCCTTTCACCCAAATCTCCAATCCTGACTGTGGATTGTATAAGGTAAACTGTAGCAACCAAAAGATCCAACTGGAGAATGGAAGAAGATGGCTTAAAGTTTATCACATCTCTGAGGCTGATACCATTTCTATCAATGATCCAGAGCTTCAGAGACAGTTAGATACTAACAAGTGTAATTTCATTGATATATTTCCTAGTCTCGAACCTAAAATTTCCTCTTTTCAGATTGTTCCAAATATTACTTTGTTCAAATGCAAATTCAATTCCAGTATTACTCCCAGCACAGGTTTTGGTCATTTCGCAGATTGTAACAACAATAGTTTCTATTTTACTCGGCCAAATGGTCTTCACAGTGATCAGTGCTCAACCATTCACCTCCCGGGACGCATAACCAGAATTAAGGATCACAATTTCATACGGTGTACAGAGTTTCAAGTTCGAGCATTCATATCTCTTGATTGCAGCAGTTGTCATTTTGAAAGAGGAGGTCAATGTCAAATCAACAGCAATGGAGATTTTGTATGTTCTAATGCAAAAATACCTCCTAATTGTAAATTGAATAACAAAGGAGAACTTCAATGTGCCAATGCGTGGAAGGGTAAGGTTTTCTTCACTACACAAATCTAATAGCTAGATTTTATAAAAGGACGTAGTCTTCACTTATTCCATTGGAATTGTTTGCTAGGAGCGTTACCAAGTTCATATCACAAATTTTTACCAATTTAGATCGTTCCCTTGAAGACAGGTCATATTTTTCTTTTGTCCTCTCAATCTCTCGGTCTTTAATTAAATATGCATCCACAGATGCATATGTAGGTAAGGATAAACCATATAGGGTGGTGTGGCTACATTTTCTGTTAGTACCAGGAGTGTTGAATTTGAGTAGTGTAGATATCAACATATCCACCACCAGAAGCCTAGCTGAAATTGCATATCTAGCAAGTCGAATGCTTCTCTTCTTAAAATTCCACTAGCTCAATTGGTAGGTTGTACATCAATATAGCAGATACATCTAAAACATGCTTGTCATTTGATAAAAGGTGATAATCTTGCCTGTGACCGTACCCTTAGCAGTCGGCAGCTTAACCACCTAGTGTACTGAGATCCCATGTCATGATCTAGTGGCAATCTGCAAGAATGAAAAATAATTGATTGATTGTTGATTATCCATTTAGTCTTCTGTGTTTGTTTCTTAGTTTACCCTCGTTCCTCCATTCTTTTTGGCTTCTTTATTGGAGCAGAAACTGAACAAGATACTTGGATACCATTACATACATCTTCCAACTAACTAGTGCATTATTACATTTGCCCACCATCACAGAACCTTTTCTCTTTTAGACTTGGAATTGTGCCGCATAGACTCTAATGATGGATATTTGAGCTCACTAAACTTACCTTCTCTTCTTCAGCATAAACACTGTCACCTGTTTTCGAGCCATATTTAAATAAAATCTTGAAATATGCCATTGTAGTTTGAATGCATCAGTCCAGCTAAGGATGAATTACCAAACTAACCATCCTCTTTTACTTCTCTTTCAGGGAGTCGAAAATGGGGATCAACGCAAAAGCTAGGTAAACATACCTTCTAGATAGTTTGATTTCTCTTTGACATGTGTTTCTTTAACACTCTGACACAGCAAATAAAAATTCCAACAATTACTGTAGTTTGATGTTTTAGTTTGTCTTTAGACTGTTTGTGTCCCTGTCCAGTTTTGTAGCCTGGATTATAATTGGATCGCTTTATTCTCTAATGAAATTCATTGGTTGACTGACCCAAAAAAAAAAAAAATCCTGCATTAGTGTATATTCCGCCATGGATCAGTATATTGGAGTTAAGTTATACCAATCTCTTTTTCAGCTTTTGGGCTTGGGGTACTTGCTGCTACAATGGTTATTGCAGTACCTGCATTTTTCATCTGGTGTCGACATAAGAGAAAATATTCTTCCTCAAACTTTCTTCTGGCAACTACTTCAAACCCCTACACAAAATCAGACATGGATGAAGGCCATGTCTGCTTTGGGATCCACATCTTCTCCTATGCTGAACTTGAAGAAGCGACACATAACTTTGATTCTCAGAAAGAACTTGGAGATGGAGCTTTTGGAGCTGTATACTATGGTAAGAATATAAATCCCAAGTTTCTTTAATCAAAAAAATTCAAGAAAAAAAAAAAGAAAGTTAGCAACTTATCAATGAACTATTCTACTATCATTTTCAAACAGGTAAACTTCAAGATGGGCGTGAAGTTGCAGTCAAGCGCCTATATGAGCACAACTATAGAAGGGTTAAGCAGTTCCTGAATGAAATTGAAATCCTCACACAACTGCGCCACGAAAATCTTGTGTCTCTTTATGGGTGCACTTCTCTCCGCAGTCGTGAACTCCTTCTTACCTATGAATATGTTCCAAATGGAACTGTTGCTGATCATCTCCATGGGGATCAAGCCAAATCTGGTTCACTCACGTGGCCAATTCGATTGAGGATTGCCGTAGAAACTGCTAGTGCATTGGCTTACCTCCATGCTTCTGACATCGTTCATCGAGATGTGAAGACCAACAACATTCTCCTTGACAGTAATTTCTCTGTCAAAGTTGCAGATTTTGGCCTTTCCAGATTTTTCCCAATTGATGCCACTCATATTTCAACTGCCCCACAGGGGAGTCCTGGCTATGTTGACCCTGAATACTACAATTGTTACCAGCTAACTGATAAGAGTGACGTCTATAGTTTCGGCGTTGTCCTTGCTGAACTCATTTCATCTATGCCTGCTGTTGATATAACAAGAGATAGGCATGAGATTAATTTGGCCAACTTAACAAGAAATAAGATTCAAAGGTGTGCATTTGACGAGTTTATTGACCCAAGGCTTGGTTATAAGTCCGATGAGGAAGTTAAAAGAACAATAATTTCAGTTGCAGAGTTGGCTTTTCTATGTTTACAACAAGATAAGGAAATGAGACCCTCAATGGATGAGATAGTGGAGCAACTAAAGATCATTGCGAGTGGAGAATATCAGTTGAAGAATCTAGAGAAGGGCAGTGATAACGCTTAGGCATTGGAAATCCAAAGGCCACCACACATGCAACAGATTGCATTGGGGTTACACTGCTGAAGAATATTCTGCTCCCACCTTCACCTGATTTTGCAACTGAAAAGTGGGTTATTGGGAGTTGTTCTCGGTGATAATGAGGACAGAGTCACAGTCAATAGATGTCAACCGATACAACTGAGTTGGAATTTCATTTTTATAGGAACAGTACTTACAGGATAAACTGTTTATTGCAATGGAACAGTAAATGGACCTAAAATGTTGCTATTCATATTTTGCAAACATTACTTTCATATTAAGGCCCTTTTCTAAGTCAAGTGAAGGAATGATCTACTTTGTAAACTGATTCTCACTAGGAATATGAGCTGATATAAGATATTGCTCTTGATATACTCTTTTCTGCCTCCTACTCTTGAAATTTTTGCTCTTGATGTGGGGAAGCCTATTGCTTTGTCTATTCACACTCGCTCCGTACATTTAAGGCTGCTGGCCATCCAAAAACATTATCAGCAATAGTGGAACATACAAACAAGTTCTTGTTTTCACAGAGGTAGCAAGATTCAAACTTGGTGCCATCTCTAGATAGATAGCTAAGATAGCCTAACCTAGGCTAGGGAACCAAGTCAGTCTAGATAGACCTTTACCACCAGATCAAGGCATGTCTGAGACTTAAATAAATTGTGGTGGAAAATTTAATATTTAATCCCCTAGATAGGTTTTTTTAAAAAAAGAAAAGAAAATAAATGTGGGTCAAACAATTATTTTATTTTTGAACATTTGAAAGAATAAGAAAGAATTTTAACTAATTCCTCTTTATGGTTTCTTTTCCATTTCCATCAAAACATCCAAACTACCTCTCCGTTGCAAAATTTTAAGGTTAAAATTATTGTTTCAAATTACTTAATATTTTACTGATATTTATAAACTTTAATTATTTTTTCCTTATTCTATCTTATTTAAAGTTTTTTCTTGTATAATGATAATAATTGATGAAAATAATTATTTTAAGAATAATATAATATTTTTTTCTCTATATACTAAATATATTTTTTAATCACACTGCAACTCTTTTAACCATTTATTTGGAAAGAGATAAAATAAGAAAGGAAAGAAAGTAAAGAAGAAAAATAAGAAAGAATTATAATTTTTTATTGTTTCGAAAAAGAAAAAAATAAAAAGAGAAAATAAATTTATTTTTTCCTAAACCCTTTAACATTTCAATTGAATCAGATAAAATAAATTTTATTTTTTTTCTTTCTTTTTTTATTCAAACGTGAAAAAATAAATAAATAAATAAAAATATTTTCCTTTTTATTTTCTTTTTTCCCTAAATAACTTGCCAAACATGTGGAGTAAAGGTCAGATGGTAATTGCCGTTCCATATTCTCTCCCTTTTTTTATTAAGAAAATAGTGTTGTTGCTGACTAGAAATTCATAGCACTATCCGAAGAATTCCTCGTTAACGTATTTTGAATGCCATCAAGGAGTCCCTTTTTCACTAATAAACCAAGAAATTGAAGGCATGGATCATGATGCTCTTCTCTCAGCCAATGTCACCAGTCTTCTGTGTTAAATTTCTACGTTAATTATTCAACTGACACGTTCAGCACATAAAGTCCCTTATACCCTCACAATTAATGTTTTTAAAAATCGAATTAATTAGTCAATAACTTGATTAATTTTTGTTTTGACTCATTTTACGAATTTGATTAAATTAATTTAATAACAAATAAAATTTAAGAAATATTATTAAAATAATTTTAAAAATTAAAAATATTATCATAATTAAAAATAAAAAATAATATCAAAAATTAATTTAAATTGAATTAAATCGATTCTTAGTTTAATTTTTAATTTTATTAATTTGATTGATTAAAAATATAATTTAATTTTGAAAGCATTGCTCACAACAAATAAACAAATAAGTAACATCATACGCTCAATTAGATCATCTTTAGTTTCTTTTTTTAATTTTATATTAAATGTAACTAAATATTTTTATTTTTTTATATTGTGTGTATTAAATTTTTTATTTTTTATTTTTTATCAAGACTATTTAATTTATTTAAAAATTTAAATATAATTATAAAAAATAAAAAGTTAAATATAAAATCAAATAAAAAAATATTTAATAAAATTTAATATAAAATTTTGTTTAAAGAAAGAGTCAAATATCGTCGCATCACCACTTGCCACACCGGACCTTTTTCATAATCTATATCCAAATAATGAAGAAACATAGACACATTATTGAGAATGCCCACCCATTGATTGTGGAAAGCTTGGCCAGATCCAGCTTCCTTTCACCAATAAAACACTTCCTGACCACTGCGGTCCCTTTGTACTAGATGGTTGTGATACAGAACTTCTAAAGATCCAACTGCAGAGGGGGAAAGGAAAATGGTATGAAGTGGAAAACATCTCTCAGTCTAACACCCTTTTTATCACTGACACAGAGTTTCAGAAGCAGCTCAGTTCCAGGCAGTGTCAATCATTTAACAATTTGAGTATTCCTAATCTCCAATATGCCCCTTTTCGGATCCAATATAACCCTGTTCAAATGCAATCATGCAGCCAATTTTGCTCCACATTATCAATTTGATTTTAATTATAAAGGGTGCAATAGTTTCAGCATCTATTATAATTACATGAACAGAACTCCACCAAGTCTTCCTCCTAACTGTTCAATTCTTCAGCTCCCCCTCAAAATAAACCAAAGTTATAATGACATATTTAATCTATTGACTGCCGAATTCCCTCTTGAGCTGCTGTACTGGTGGCCAGAATGTTACTGGTGTCAATTAAGTGGGGGTAAATGCTTACAGGACAGCCACGCAAAATTCCCATGTGTTGATGCGAATGGAAAACCGATTAGAAGCAGCATGCCGAAAGGACACAGAGGTATACGCAGGCATATACAGCCACTCGATAACTCCTAGTACAGTTAGTTTTAACCTTCAGCTCTTTTCTTGCAATATCATTTTGCTAAAAATATTGGAATATACTAATTCAGAATAGCATGCTTCAGTTTAATTTTTAATGATTTTTGAACTAACACACCTTAGTTTCTTTTGACTTCCGTTACAGGGCCACGATAGAAGCTAGGACTAGGTAATGCACTCAGTTTCTCTTCTGCATATTGTTTTTTTTTTCAGCATTAAACAAAAGAAACCTCATATAACTGTGCCAGTTTCTTCCATAGATATATGTTAAACTGAAAGTGACTACTCTCTTTTAGGTGTTGGAATTGGATGCGCTTCTGTTGGCTTTGCTATAATATTCTGCGCCTTTAATGTAGGTTCTTATCCAATTACTCCAATTTCTGTTGGAAGAACACACAAGACCATCAAACCATTGAGGCCTTCTTTGAAAACCAAGGGCCGATGGCACTAAAAAGATACAGTTAAGCAGAAGTTAAGAAAATCACAAGGTCCTTCAAAGATAAACCCAAGGAGGCTATGGAAGTGTGTTCAAAGGGAAGTTACCTGACGATCAACTCGTCGCAGTGAAGGTCTTAAGGGAATCAAAGAGTAATGGACAGGAATTTATTAACGAGGTTGCAAGCATTAGTAGGACTTCCCATGTCAACATTGTTACTATGTTAGGCTTTTGTTTTGAGGGTCCCAAACGAGCACTCATCTACGAGTTCATGTCTAAAGG
>CATIWR010212223.1:0-36926 GCA_949677035.1 Omphalea diandra | reverse complement strand
GACAAATTAGAGAAAGATAGAAAAACCATGGCTCTTAAAGCTTTAACAAAAGAGAAGGACGTAGAGATCACCTCAAGTGATGATGAAAGTGACAATGAAGAAGAAGAGCTAGCAATGCTCTCTAGGAGGACAAAGGAGTTGATCAAGAGAAGAAAAGAAAGAAAAGGCTTCAAGAAGACAACTCCTAATCCAAGAGAGAAATCCAACGATGTCACTTATTATGAATATGGTAAGCAAGGCCACATAAAGTATGAGTGTCCCAAATTAAAGAAGAAGAAAAGATGGGACAAGGAGAAAAAGAAGAGTTTTTCAGCCACTTGGGATGAAAGCTCAAGTGAAGAAGAGGAAGAAGGAGAGGTTGCCAACATATGTTTCATAGTACAAGAAGATTTTACAAATGAGGTAAGTACTTCTTCCCATTCTCATTCTGATTTTGAATTTGATGAGATAGATGAAGAGCTTCTAGAGGCTCTAACCATGAGATGTGACAAGTATAAGTCAAAAGTTAGAACTTATAAGAAAAGGTGTTCAAAATTAGAAGATGAATATAAAACTCTTAGTGATCTTGTAAATGAGTTGAGAACTTCTAATGAAGAACTCAAAACTCAGTTGAAAAACTTTCCACATCATCTTCTTCAATGGCTTCATTAAGAAAGGATAATGACACTCTTAAAGGAGAAGCCATTGAGCTTAGAAGCTCAATCTCTAAGTTGCATAAAGGAAAAGAAGCCTTGGACACATTGATTGTGTCATAAAGACCACCACTAGTTAGACATGGTTTAGGTTTCAATAGAGCCTCCATATCATCTCATACCACATTTGTTAGATCATCAGAACCTCAAACATCTAGAATTGAGGTAATTGGGAAGAAAAGTGCTCTTAGCACTAAGCCTCCTAAGCCTAAAGGCAAAAGGAAGACTCTCCCAAGCTCTAAATCTAAGACTCAAAGAGCTAACTATGCTTACATTTATAATAAAAAGCATGGTCATACTCATAAAAAATTTTCTTCTCCTACTCATCATACATGTTCATGCATGCATTCACATGACCAAAGTATGAGAAGGCCTCCTACTCATACTAAATTTGTGCAAAAGAGAAAGACTTCTAAGTCTAAACTCCAATGCCATTATTGCATGAGATTTGGACATATTAACATTCATTATTATATTAGGAAGGCTCACCTCAAATTAGAGGACCCTTCATCTTCTAACCCCTAAGGACCCAAGTATGCTTGGGTACCTAAGAAAAGGTAACTTATTATTGTTATGTAGGGGAATGTGGTAACCACCAAATCAAGCAATTGACATATGGATAGTGGATGTTCCAAGCACATGACTGGAAATAGAAAGCTATTCACGACATTGAAAGAAAAAGAAAGTGGAGATGTCACATTTGGTAACAATGCCAAGGGTAAGGTAATTAGCATTGGAACCATTCGTAAGGATAAATGTTCTTTAACTGATAATGTTCTTTTAGTAAATGGCTTACAACATAATTTGTTGAGTGTAAGTCAATTGTGTGAGAAAGGTAATAAAGTCACCTTTGATCCTAAGGAATGCCAAGTCACCACTTTAGTAGATGATGAGGTTATTTTTAAGGGTGAAAGGAAAGACAATACCTACGCAATTGACTTAGACAATTTGGCTAACCAATATTTTAAGTGTCTTATGTCTTTAAGCAATAAAGCTTGGTTGTGGCATAGAAGGCTTGGGCATGCAAGCATGGATCTTCTTCAAAGCCTATCCAAAGAAAAGTAAGTGAAAAGACTTCCCAAGCTAAGCTTCTCTAAAGATAAGACATGTGGTCCATGCCAAATGGGAAAGCAACACCATGCCTCTAACAAAGCCAAAAATGTTGTAAGTACATCTAGACCACTTCAACTTATCCATATGAACTTGATAGGATCTACTAGAAGTGCTAGCTTAGGTGGAAAGCATTATGCACTAGTCCTTATAGATTACTACTCTAGGTTCACTTGGGTATCTTTTCTAGCTCATAATAATGATTCATTTAATACTTTTAAAAGTTTTGCAAAAAGGCTTTAAAATGAAAAAGGTTACTTCATATCGTCTATTAGAAGTGACCATGGAAAGAAATTTCAAAATGAGTCATTTAAAAATTATTGTTTGGAGAGTGAAGTTTTTCATAATTTTTCAACTCCTAGAACACCACAACAAAATTGTGTTGAAGAGAGAAAAAATAGAACTTTGGTAGAAATGGCTAGAACAATGCTCAATGAGTATTCCTTACCAAATTACTTTTGGGTCGAAGCCATTAATACCTCATGTTATATTGCAAATAGAGTTTTCAAAAGACCCATTCTCAATAAAACGTCTTATGAGCTTTGGAATGGTAGAAAACCCAAGATCTCATACCTTAGAGTATTTAGATGTAAATGCTATATTTTGAACACCAAGGATAATCTTGGTAAATTTGATTCCAAGACCAATGAAAGAATTTTCTTAGGTTATTCCACCACAAGTTAAACATATAGAGTCTTTAACAAAAGTACAATAGTAGTTGAAAAATCTATAAATGTTGTCTTTGATGAGTCTAGTAAACTTGATCTTAGGAAATATATCTTTATTGATGATCTTGTAGGTGATCTTGAAAAGCTAGAATTGGCTGATTCTACAAAAAGAGTTGATAAAGATAAAGAAGAAGGTGATTCATTAAGAGTAGATAAAGACCAACATCATCGACAACAAATAGAGCCAAGCCAAGATCTACCCAAAGATTGGAGATTCTCTAAGTATCACCCCAAGGACTTAATCATTGGTGATTCTTTTAAGGGTGTAAGTACTAGATCTCAACTTCATCATTTAGATAATAATCTTGCATTTGTTTCTTAAGTTGAGCTAAAGTCAATTGATGAGGCTCTTGATGATGAGAGTTGGGTACTTGCTATGCAAGAAGAACTCAATCAATTTGAGAGAAACAAGGTATGGGAACTTGTCCCTAGGCCTAAAGAACACCCAATTATATGTTATAAGTGGGTGTTTTGGAACAAGTTAGATGAACAAGGTCTCATTACTAGAAACAAAGCTAGATTGGTTGCTAAGGCATATAACCAAGAGGAAGACATAGATTATAATGAAACATTTGCCCCCGTAGCAAGATTAGAGGCCATTAGGATTCTCTTAGCATTTACATGTCATATGAATTTCAAACTTTTTCAAATGGATGTGAAAAGTGCTTTTTTGAATGGAATTATAGAGGAGGAAGTCTATGTTGAACAACCTCCTAGTTTTGAGTCTCATTATTTTTCAAACCATGTTTTCAAATTGAACAAAGCCTTATATGGATTGAAACAAGCTCTGAGAGCTTGGTATGAAAGACTTAGTTCATTTCTCTTGAAAAATGATTTTGAGAAAGGAAAAGTGGACACTATATTTTTTATTAAAAAACACAAGCATGATACATTAATCGTTCAAATATATGTTGATGATATTATCTTTGGTGCTACTAATCAATCTCTTTGTGAGGATTTTGTTAAGTGTATGACTAGGGAATTTGAAATGAGCATGATGGGAGAGCTCAAATTCTTTCTCGGTCTATAAATCAAGCAATCCAAAGAAAGGATCTTCATCAACCAAGCTAAGTACACAAAGGAGATGCTAAAGAAATTTGACATGGATGGTTGCAAGGTAGCAAAAACTCCAATGAGCAGTACCATCAAGTTAGATAAGGATGAATCGGGTAAGGTGGTAGATGAAAGGAGATATCGAGGTATGATCGAATCTCTACTTTATCTTACTATTTCTGGGCCAGATATCATGTTTAGTGTTTGTATGTGTGCTAAGTTTCAATCCTTCCCTAGAGAGTCTCATTTGAATGCTGTTAAAAGGATCTTTAAGTATTTGCATGGCACTATACACTTAGGGCTATGGTATCCTAGGGATTCCTCTAGCCTTATAGGGTATTCGGATGCGAATTATGCTGGTAGCTTATTAGATAGAAAAAACACTTTCAAAACTTGATAATTTATAGGTGAATGTCTAGTTTTTTGGTTTAGTAAAAAGCAAGTATCAGTTGCCTTATTCACTGCCGAAGCCGAGTATGTGGCGGCGGGTTATTGTTGCATCCAAGTTCTTTGGATGAAATAACAATTAAAGGATTTTGACAAAGTAGTTGATCACATTCCCATTAAATGTGATAACACAAGTGCTATTAATCTCTCTAAGAATCTCATCCAACACTCTAGAAGCAAGCACATAGACATTAGACATCATTTTCTTAGAGATCATGTGCAAAAAGGTGATGTTGTGTTGGAATTTATTGACACAAATCATTAGCTTTCAGATATTTTCACCAAACCTCTAAATGAAGAAAGATTGAACTTCATTAAGAGAGAATTGGGAATGTTTGATGGAAGCTCCTTAAAGTGAAAATTTTTAATCTCTTGTGTAATATTGTTGTGTTTATTGGTATTTTTTAATTTGTGATATTGATATATGTATTTTCTGGTGGATCACAATTTTTCATTTTCCAAAAATTAGTTTTTCAATTCTTATCCTTACTGACTCATAATTTGCGGTCGCTATTCCTTCTTCATGGTCGCGAATTATAAGTCAATTTCACCTGGCTGTCAAATGTCAATTCGCGGTCGTGAAATTTCTGCTCCATCACGAATTTTGGTCAATTTTTCAAAAATGTGATAGTTGACGCGCCTTTTCCTGAGAAAAATTTATCTGTTACTCATATTTTTGGGAATTCACAATTGCGACTCATGAATTCGCGAACCCGAATTAAAGTAACCGCCTAGGCAATTAAGTAAATTGATTGCCAACCGTTTCCACTCTTCATTTAATCCATTTCTAGCCCTTTTTTTTTTTTTTTATCATTTTCACACCCCTTCAAGCTTATAAATACCTCCTTCAATAGTTCTCTCTTCACTCTACTTCCAAACATCTACTCTCTCTCTCTCAAAATCTCTCTAAATCATCTAGCTTTCTCCTTCTTGCTATGGCTCCTAAGAAATTCTCCAAGGCTGACAAGGGCAAGGCAGTGGCTTAACCCTCTGCACCTCCTGCCCTCCATCCCATGAAGGGAATAATCAAGGAAGAAAAGGAAAGATTCAAGGCAAACTCTTCCAAAGTGATTCTCCCAAACAAGATTCCATCAACATTCATGCTGGAAACATTAGGCATCAACGCAGAGATTAAAGCCTTTATCTTAAACTTGGGAGGGAACGAGTTCATATTTCGAGATGAACCCAGATATGAAGAAGTTATATGAGAGTTTATGTGCATCGTGCAACTAAGCCAAAAATCTTATTCGAGAGCCGGCCAATACGGGTTAGTGTTCTAAGCATTTGACGACCTCTTATACATTACCTTTGACCAATTATCTTCCCATTTTAACTTTCAATTCAGAGAACACATTTCCTTCATCATCTCCGCACTTGACGTTATCTACTCTGAATTTTGGTTGGAGATTTCCATTGAAACTAAACACGACCCCCGCTCCTCTCTATCCAAACACATCAAATCTCTGCCCCTTTGGATCCTTCATCACATCATCACCTTCTCCATAAACGCAAGAGGTGATGGTAATAAGAAGGTTTCTTAAAAAGAATTGGCCTTCTTATTTTGCCTTGTCTAAAACAAACCAATCCAAACTGGCCAGTACCTTGTGGATCAATTGATCCATACGAGTACAAAACCTAAAAGCTAGTTTCTCTTGCCCTCCCACATAATAACTATTTACCATTTTGCTGGAGCACTTGATGTTGAGAAAAAGAAATTCCTCACTAAGAAGCTCCTTCCTTCTTAAAATTTCCTAGACCTAACCTATCTTATAAACGTCAAGGCAATTCATCCGGACACATATGTTTATAACCTTAGTATGATAGGGGCAAAAAAGATGGAGACCTCCCAATCTTCGAAAAGGAAAAGGCTTCAGATTGAAGAAGGCAACATACAAGTCCCTCCTCCTCAACTAAAAACCAAGATTAAGTTATCTCTTGCCACCATTAATCAAAAGTTGGATAAACTAATGAGAATGATGAAGAGAAGGTTTCTCTTCCTTTCATATCTTCACAGTGATATGGTGGATCTCTAAGAGAAACTAGGAGTTCCTCCTTGCCATCTTTCAGACTTCACCGAATTTGAAGATATGCAAGATGGAGATGGCATTGAAGATGATGTTGAGGATGGGGATGAAGTCGAGGGAGCAACACAAGCACAAGATACACCATCTTCCAAAGATGATTCTCCACTACTCTAGATTAGGGATCTTTTGTATTTGTTTTTCATTTTCCTTATGCTTTTTGTTTAACAAATATTGTGATCCCACAGTTATGTAAATGAAGAGTTATTTTCTTGCAATACATTGTCTTATGTATGATGCATTTTATCTTTATAAAAATGTTCTTTTATTCCTTATCTATGCTTATAATTGTTTCTCTTTTCCCTTATCCTCTCTTTTTTATCTTGCCAAAGGGGAAGAGATAGTAAGTATAGTAGGGAATATTAACTTGAAAATTATAGCATATGTTAAGGGGGAGTGTCATGAGCATGAGCATCATGAACATCATACTTAGCTTTTTAGAAATTTCACTTTGCTTGATTGATTGCCTAAACTTAGAAGTTTGATCTTAAGCATTCATTCATGCAATACTCTAACTTCACATTTCTGTATTATTTTTCACTTAAGATCAATCGATGTAGTCAAAATAAAAAAGGGGGGGATTGTTTGACTAGGGTGGTTAACCCTAAGTCTTGGACCTCTTTTGATCTTGAAAAAGGAGATTGATCAATTCTAATGTTTCAAATTAAGTATTGTTTTGCAGTTTTTAGTTAATCTTTACATTAGAAGTTGGATGAAGTTAAAAAATCTCCAAAGTAAGCTAGTGGCTTCTAATTCGCTACTGCAACTTGATAAATCACGATCGCAAACTAGGCTAAGACAGGTTGAAAAAATGGACAGACGTATTTGTAGGCCACTTCTCTACCACGACCAATTCAAAGAAACGAAAGCCAGAGTCACAAATGAATTAGCGATGTAAGTCATGCCTCAGTCGCGATCGTGAATTTTGAAATAACTCAAAAGGGAATCAAGTCCATAACCACAGCTTGACAATTGTCCCAGGTAACCTTTGGAAGTCAAAAATTACGATGGGAACTTGTTGGTAGCGACCGCGAACCCAAACGAAGAAGATGAACACTTTTAGCAGATGAATTTGCGTCCATAGTGGCGTCCTGTACAAGAGAAATCGTGATTGCTACTTTTGAGAGCAGGTGAAAGGCAACGACTATATTTTTCTAGTGAACTAATGAGAAGTTGCCACGTGGACTAGCCGTTAGACACAAATGGGGTTGTCCTTATGGAATTTGGATTTCGCGACCACTAATGAGCAGTAGCGACCGTGAATTAAGACTGTCAAACATTTAATGCAAAAATTTGTCTAGCACACTTTGATGATTTTGTACCAGTTTTATTGCAACGTCTATTAAGTGGGTAGAGGCTATAAATACCTCGCCAAACATATGTAAATGCAAGAGAATTGATAACTTTGTACCCAAACTCTTGTAATTTTGCTATTTTGCTACTCAATCTTTTCTATTCTTTAAGTCATTGTTGGGTGTGAGCATAAACACCAATTGTAATAGGTTATAGTGTGAGCCTATCAAAACACCAAGAGAGGTTGTTGTGTGAGCCTGTTAAAAACATAAGTGTAAAGGTTATTGTGTGAGCCTCAAAACATAAGTGTATAGGTTGTTGTGTGAGCCTTCAAAACACAAGTGTAAAACTTTGGTCTAAGCCTGAAAACACCTTTAAAAGATAGTGGAACATCCAATTTCTAAGAATTGAGGAGTGGACGTAAGGTCGTTTATACCCGAACCACTATAAATCTTGTGTTTCTTCTCTATTCTTTTCTTTTCTCCCTTTCATATTTTAATTTTTATACACCAATTCAACCCTCTCCCCCTTTCTTGGTGCCTAGGGCCAACAGTTTTACTTCCATTCATTTTATTTTAGTTATATATCATAAATTCTTTCTTCCCTCTTCTTTATAATCATTTTTATTGTAATAAGCTTTTGTAAGCTTAAATTCAACCTCACCAAATTTATTCTAACTGAAGAAAAAGAATAAATAATATCAAAAGAAAAGAAGAAAACAAACATAAACGAAATGAAAGGAAAAAAACTAAAGCTCGAAATTTATCCACCCACACGCAAATTCTAAAGGAAATTAGAGCTTACAATTAGCAAAAAGCTTTGAATTGAACACAAACTAATGGATTTGAAAGATGTAAGGTTAAATTAGAATTCAATCTCACTTAAACTACTTATAAACAACTCTTCTAATCCCAAATAACTTACAAAACAATAAGGACAACAACTAGAATCAAAACAGAAAGGAATGAAACCATGGAAAAGAACAAGAAAATAAAGGATGTGTGCTTGCTTTTAAATACTATTTTTTAAGATATATTTTGCTCTTATGTCTTCTTAAAATCATTTTCCTATGTGTTTTTGTTCAAATTTAGCTTCTTGTGTTAAGTTTTTGTTCCTTATATTTTCTTCAAGTTTTATATCTTCAATTCATTCTTTCATCCTCTTACTAATTTATGTTTTAATTCAAACTTTTAGAAGCTCTAATTCAACCTCACCAAATTCATTCTAATTGAATCAAAAGAACAAATAGTATCAAAATGGAAAGAAGAAACAGATGAAATCAATATGTAAAGAAGAAAACTAAAGATAGAAATTTAAACTACCTACATGCAAACTTTGAAGAAAATTGAAGCTTGTAATTTGTAAAAAGCCTTTAATTCAACACAAAATATTGGATTTGAAAGATGTTAGGTCAAATCAAAATTTAATATCACTTAAACAAGTTACAAACAACTCTTATAATCTAAACAACTTATAAAACAATAAGGAAAATAAGTCGAATCAAAATGGAAAGATGGGAAACTAAGAAAAGAACTAGAAAATAAATGGTGTATCTAATTTTTGATACTGTTCCTCAAGAAGTTTTTGTGTCTTGTGTTCTTCTTCAAATCATTTTCCTCAAATTTGGTTTGTTGTGTTAGGTTTTTCGTCTAGTTGTTTTCTTTAAGTTCTCTATCTTTAATTCATTCTTTTATCCTCCTACTAATCAATTGTGTTTTAATTCAAGCTTTTGTAAGCTCTAATTTAACCTCACCAAAATTATTCTAATTGAAGCAAAAGAATAAAAAGTATCAAAATGAAAAGAAGAAACAAACAAAAACAAAATTAAAGGAAAAGAAAACTAGAGAAAGTAATTTAAATTATCCACAAGCAATGTTTAAAGAAAATTAGAGCTTGTAATTTGTAAAAAGCTTTGAATTGATCTCAAAATAATAGATTTGAAAGATGATAGGTCAAATTATAATTTAATCTCACTTACACTACTTGCAATCCACTCTTCAAATCTAGAACAACTTACAAAACAATAAGGAAAATGACTAGAATCAAAACTAAAAGAAGGGAATCTATGGAAACGAACTAGAAAATAAATGATGTGTACTTGATTTTGGATACTAATCTTTAAGATGTACTTATGGCTTGTGCTCTTATTCAATATAGTTTCCTTATGTGTCTTTCTTCAAATTCGATTTCCTGTGCTAAGCTTCTTTGTCATTCATTTTCTTCAAGTTGTCTGTCCTTAATTCATTATTTCAACCTCTTACTAATCAATTGTGTTATAATTGAAGCTTTTACATGCTCTAATTTAGCCTCATAAATTGATTATAGTTGAAGCAAGAGAACAAATAGTATCATAATAGAAAGAAGAAAACAAAATGGAAGGACTAAAACTAAAGATAGTAATTTAAACTAACCACACACAAATTTTGAAAAAAAATTAGAGCTTGCAATTTGCAAAAAGATTTGAATTGATTTTAAAGATGTTAGGTCAAATTAGAATTCAATCTCACTTAAATAACATGCAAACAACTCTTTTAACCCTAAACGATTTATAAAACAACAAGGAAAATAATTAGAATTAAAATGGAAAGAAGCAAAACTATGGAAATGAATAAGAAAATAATGAATGTGTGCTTGATTTTGCATCCTATTCTTCAAGACATATATGTGCCTTTTATTCTTCTTCAAATTCTTTTCCATGTGTGTTTTTCTTCAAATTCGATTTTTTGTGTTAAGTTTCTCTGTTAATAATTTTCTTAAAGTCCTCTATCTTAAATTCATTATTTCAAACTCTTACTAATCAATTATGTTTTAATTCAACCTTTAGAAAGCTCTAATTCAGCTTATTCTAATTAAATGTCAAGGTAGAAATAAGAAAGCAAATGAAAAAAAACAAAAGGATGAAAACTAAACATAGTAATTTAAACTACCCACATGCAAACTTTGAAGAAAATTAGAGCTTGCAATTTGCAAAAATCTTTGAATAGTACTCAAAATAACAATTTTGAAAGATGTTAGGTTAAATTAGAATTCAATCTCACTTAAACAAATTATAAACAACACCTTTAATTTCAAACAACGTAAAAAACTATAAGGAGAACAACTAGAATCAAAGTAAAAAGAAAGGAAACAAGGGAAAAGAACAAGAAAATAATGAATGTGTGCTTGATTTTAGATACTATACATTAAGATGTATTTGCGCCTTGTATTCCTGTTCAAATTGTTTTGCTTATGTTTTTCTTTAAAATTGATTTCTTGTGTTAAGTTTCTCTTTAAATCGTTTTCCTCAAGCTCTTTATTTTTAATTCATTCTTTCATCCTCTTACTAGTAAATTGTGTTTTAGTTCAAGCTTTCAAAAGCTTTAATTCAACCTCACCAAATTGATTATAATTGAAGTAAAAAAACAAATAGTATCAAAATGGAATGAAGAAAATAAAGAAAAACAAAACAAAAGGAAGAAAACTAAAAGATAGTAAGTTAAACTACCTACGTGTGAACTTTAAAGAAATTTAGAGCTTGAAATTTGCAAAAAGCTTTTAATTGAACTCAAGATAATGAATTTGAAAAATGTTAGGTCGAATTAGAATTTAATCTCGTTTAAACAGCTTACAAACTAGTCTTCTAATCCCAAACATCTTGCAAAACAATATGAAAAATAATTAGAATCAAAACTAAATGAAGGGAAATTGTGGAAAAGAACTAGTAAATAAAGGATGTGTACTTGATTTTGGATACCATTCTTCAGGATGTATTTATGTCTTACGCTTGTGTTTAAATCATTTTCCTTATGTGTCTTTGTTCAAATTCAATTTCTTGGGCTAAGTTTCTCTTCCATAGATTTTCGTTAAGTTCTCTATCTTTAATTCATTCTTTCAACCTCTCATTAATCAATTGTGTTTTAATTCATGCTTTTGAAAGCTCTAATTCAACTTGACAAAACTTATTCTAATTGAATACAAAAAAATAGTTCCAAAATGGAAAGAAGAAATCAAACAAAAATGTAATGAAATCAAGAAAACTAAAGATAGCAATTTAAACTTCCCAAACACAAACATCAACAAAATTAGAGCTTGCAATTTGTGAAAAGTTTGAATTAAACTCAAGATAATATATTTGAAAGATGTTAGGTTGAATTAGAAGTCAATTCCACTTAAACAACTTGCAAACAACTATCCTAATCTAAAGCAACTTATAAAAGAATAAAGAAAACAATTAGAATCAAAATGGGAAGAAGGGAAACTACAGAAAAGAATAAGAAAATAAAGATTATGCACTTGATTTTGGATATTATTCTTCAAGATGTATTTGCATTTGGTGCTCTTATTGAAATCATTTTCCTTGTGTGTTTTTCTTCATATTCAATTTTTTATGGTAAGTTTCACTTCCATTAATTTTCTTTAAGTTCTATATCTTTAATTCATTCTTTCATCATCTTACTAATAATTTGTATTGTAATTCAAGCTTTTGTAAGCTCGAATTCAACCTTACCAAATTTATTCTAACTAAAGCAAAAGAACAAATAGTATCAAAATGAACAGAAGAAAACAAACATAAATAAAATGGAAGGAAGCAAACTAAATTCTAACAATTTATATCACTTGTTCGCAAACTCTAAAGAAAATTAGAGCTTGCAATTAGCAAAAAGCTTTGAATTGAACACAAACTAATGGATTTGAGAGATGTTAGGTAGAATAAGGATAACAACTAGAATCAAAATGGAATGGAAGGAAACCATGGAAAAGAACACGAAAATACAGGGCATGTACTTGATTTTTGGATACTATTATCCAAGATGTATTTTCATCTTATGTTTGTCTTCAAATCATTTTCTTTGTGTTTTCATTCAAATTTAGTTTCTTGTGTTAAATTTCTCTTCCTTTTGTTTTCTTAAAGTTCTATATCTTCAATTCATTCTTACATCCTCTTACTAATAAATTATGTTTTAATTCAAGCTTTTGGAAGCTTTAATTCAACCTTACCAAATTGATTCAAAAGAACAAATAATATCAAAATGGAAAGAAGAAAGAAACGGAATAAAAATGAAAAGTAGAAAACTAAGGATAGTAATTTAATCTACCTACGTGCAAGCTTTGAAGAAAATTATAGCTTGTAACCTGCAAAAATCCTTCAATTGGACTTAAAATAATGGATTTGAAAGATATTAGGTCAAATCACAATTCAATATCACTTAAACAATTGACAAACAACTCTTATAATCCTAAATAACTTATAAAACAATAAGGTAAAACACTTGAACAAAATGGAAAGAATGGAAACTATGGAAAAGAATAAGAAGAAAAAGGAGTTGTATTTCATTTATGATACTATTTCTTAAGATGTATTTTCCTCTTATGTTCTGTAAATCATTTTCCTTGTGTGTTTTTTCTTCAAATTCAGTTTCTTATGTTAAGTTTCTCTTCCAATTGTTTTCTTTAAGTTCATTATCTTCAATTCATTATTTTATCCTCCTACTAATCATTCATGTTTTAATTCAAGCTTTTCCAATCTTTGATTTAACCTTACCAAATTGATTCTAATTAGAGCAAAAGAACAAATAGTATCAAAATGAAAAGAAAGAAATGAACATAAATAAAATGAAGGGAAAAGTAAACTAAAAGTAGTAATTTAAACTATGTATATGCAATCTTTAAAGAAAATTAGAGCTTGCAATTTGTAAAAAGCTCCGAATTGATCTCAAAATAATAGATTTGAAAGATGTTAGGTTGAAACAAAATTTAATCTTGCTTACACAACTTGCAATCCACTCTTCTAATTCGAAACAACTTACAAAACATTCAAGAAAACAACTAGAATCAAAACTAAAAGCAAGGGAAACTATGGAAAAGAACTAGAAAATAAGGGATGTGTACTTGATTTTGGACATTATTCTTCAAGATGTGTTTATGTGTTCTTGTTCGATATATTTTCCTTGTGTGTCTTTCGTCGAATTCCATTTCTCATGCTAAGTCTCTCTGTCATTTATTTTCTTCAAGTTATCTATCCTAAATTATTATTTTACCATCTTACTAATCAATTATTTTATAATTAAAGCTTTTGCATGCTCTAATTTAGCCTCATAAATTGATTCTAATCAAAGTAAGAGAACAAATGGTATCAAAATAGAAAAAAGAAAACAAAATGGAATGACGAAAACTAAAAATAGTATTTTAAACTACTTACATATAAACTTTAAAAATTAGAGCTTGCAATTTGCAAGAAGATTTGAATTGATCTCAAAATAATTGAATTGAAAGATGTTAAGTGAAATTAGAATTCAATCTTGCTTAAATAACTTGCAAACAACTCTTCTAATCCCAAAATACTTATAAAACAATAAGGAAAACATTTAGAATCAAAAAGGAAAGAAGCAAAACTATGGAAAAGAACAAGAAAATAATAGATGTGTGCTTGATTTTAGCTGCCATTCCTCAAGATGTATATATGCCTTGTGTTCTTATTCAAATTGTTTTCCTTGTATGCTTTCCTTCAAATTTTGTTTTTGGTGTTAAGTTTCTCTTTTTAATCATTTACTTAAAATTCTCTAGTTGAACCAAGTCTTTTTTTTAATATTACAAACACATATAAGAGCCAAACTTTGTCTAAGTTATATGTATTCATTTTATGGGTACATCAATTCATTGAACCAAGATGTTTTGAAAAAGAGTTATGATTGGAAACTCTAACTATTAAAAGAGTAAAGATCATGCAAACTAAGCTTGACAGTCCAATGGGTGTTGCCATAATTCAACAGGCATTATGACTTTAGCAACGGGTATTGAAGGAACTTAACAGGTGTTAGAATATCACCCTAGCATAAGTAAAGTCTTATAGATCCATAATAGGTGTTGCCCTCTATTACAACAAGTGTTGAATAACTCAAACACATGAGCTATGCACATTGCTCTTCGCAATGGGCATTGCAATTTTATAACAGGCATTATTCTTTATCTCTCAATAAGAATTGCATTTTTGAAACAGGTGGTAGACCAAATGACTTGAATTTAGCAAAACTCTTAAGTTCTCAAAACAAGCATTTGATCTTACTAATGGGCATTGAAAAAGCTCCCTAGATTGAGCTAAAGTTTTTGGACTCTCCAACGAGGCAGTCTCAATAATGCAATAGGTGTTGAGGATATTCAATGGGCATTAAAAGCTCACCAATAGTCATTGAAGTACTATTAAAGATCTTGGAAAACAGAGCATTAAGTTCACACCTTTGTAGAAATTTATAATGAGCATTATTCATATTTCAACAAGGGTTGATATTGAATCCCAACAAGCATTGAGAATATCCAACAACCATTTAAGTTATTGAATAAATAAATGCAAAAGTCAAAGGAGGTGCATTGTGACAAACTTTTCTCTAATAGTTAGTCCTAACGAATGTTTCGTTAGTACCAACAACCGTTGAAGCTTTATTTTGCTTGACACCACTCATTTTCATGAAATCAATGATGGTTAATGACTTAACAATACGTATGGAAGAATTTCCAACAGATGTTGAGTGCCTACATCTATAATATGAAGTGACATCTTTCTTTCAAATGACTAGTTCTTTATTTCAACCTATAAAAAGACATGTTCTCAATATAAATAAGAAGAGAACCATTCCATTAAGTGAGTATTCTATTATGAAAGTTATTTTAAATTTAAAAAGTGAACCAAGAGTGATATAGTAATCAAGAGAAGTTCATTGTTTAAAGTTTGCAAGTGTTATCACCAAAACAGAGTTTGAAGAACAAGCTTTTCATATATTCTCTCAATACTCTCAACTAGATCAAGCATACTTTTATGAGTGTACTTTAAAGTGTTTTATTGCTTAAGTGAGATTCTCATCTTTAAAGTTATATTTTGTTTGGGAAAACTCTTAGTTAGGAGATCTTAAAAACCATGCTTTGTGAAAAGTTAAAGGTAGTACCTAGAAACTACTTTGAGATAAGGTTTTAATGGCACCCATAATTCTACTTGTAACAACTTAGTAATTCCCATAAACTACTATTATAAAGGTGGTTGATAACACCTTAAGTTATCTTAATAATGAAGGCTCTAATGGGAATACTAGAGGAGATGATATAAGTAAGTTGTGTTGAACCTCTATAAATCTTGTGTCTTGATTCTTCATTCATTTCCATATTCAAATTTTATTTTTAATTATTTGTCATTTCCCTATTCAACCTCCCCTTCTAGGGCACCAAGGGACAACTTCTCTATCATCAATTCAATATTTCATCCTCTTATTAATCAATTATGTTCAAATTCAAGATTTAACAAGCTCTAATTTAGCCTCACCAAATTGATTTTGATTGAATATTGAGATATAAATGAGAAAAAAATTTTAAAAAAAAAACTAAAGGGTTGAAAACTAAACATAGCAATTTAAACGACCCACACACAATCTTTGAAGAAAAATAGAGCTTGAAATTTGCCAAAATCTTTGAATTGAACTGAAAATATTTGATTTGAAAGATGTTAAGTCAAATTAGAATTCAATCTCACTTAAAGAAATTGCAAACAATTCTTTTAATTCCAAACAACTTACAAACAAATAAGGAGAACAACCAAAATGAAAATGGAAAGAATGGAAACAAAAACAAAGGAAAAGAAAAAGAAAATAAAAGATGTGTGCTTGACTTTAAATATTATACATCAAGATGTATTTACACCTTGTATGCTCGTTCAAATTGATTTCCTCGTGTGTTTTTCTTCAAATTCTTATATTAAGTTTCTCTTCCAATCCTTTTCCTCGAGCTCTCTATTTTCAACTCATTCTTCTATCCTTTTACTAGTAAATTGTGTTTTAATTCAAGCTTTCAAAGCCTTAACTCAACCTCACCAAATTGATTATAGTTAAAGCAAAATAACAAATAGCATCAAAATGGAATGAATAAAATAAAGAAAAAATGGAAGGAAGAAAACTAAAGATAGTAATTTAAACTACTCACACGCAAACTTTGAAGAAAATTAAATCTTGCAATTTGTAAAAAGCTTTGAATTGAACTCAAAACAATGGATTTGAAAGATAAGAGGTCAAATTAGAATTTAATCTCACTTAAACAACTTGCAACCCATTTTTCTAATCTCAAACAACTTACAAAATAACAATGAAAACAACTAGAATCAAAATTAAATGAAGGGAAACTATGAAAAAGAATAAGAAAAAATAAAGATGCATACTTAATTTTGGATATCATTTTTCAGGATGTATTTGTGTCTCGTGTTCTTATTTAAATCATTTTCCTTTTGTGTCCTTCTTCAAATTTGATTTCTTAGGTTGAGTTTCTCTTCCACTTGTTTTCTTCAAGTTCTTCATCTTCAATTCATTCTTTTATCCTCTCACAAATCAATTATGTTTTAATTTATGCTTTGAAAGCTCTAATTCAACTTGACTACATTCATTCTTATTGAAGCAAAATGTTAGCCTACGACACCAAGAAGGGGGGCTAAATTGATGGGTTGTCTTAAAATTAAGAAGAAGATTTATATGTTTAGGAAGTGAAGAAGAAGATGAAAAGAATCAACACAAAGGCTTAGAGTGGTTTGGGTGTTAACAAACCCTACGTCTACTCCTCAATTCTACACAATTGGGTATTTCACTCAACTAACTTAGTGTTTCCAAGCTCCAACCAAACTTAAAGAACTTGTGTTTTATGGCTTATATAATACCCTTACAACTTGTATTTTCTAGGCTCGCACAAAAACCTCTCACAAGTGTTTTTTAGGCTCACACTTCAACCTCTTACAAGAGTTTTAGAATCTAGACTAACTCTTAACCTACTTACAATGGTGTTTATTGCTCACACCAAACAATCAACCACACTTAAAGAAGAGTAAAAGAATAAGTAGCAAATTGGCAAGAGTTTGGTTACAATTAATTCAATTCTCTTCCACTTACATATGTTTGGTGGAGTATTTATAGCCCACATCCACTAAAGAGACGTTACTCTAAAACTATCCCCAAATCTCCAAGTTGTGCTAGGCAGATTTTGCATTAAATGCTTATCATGCAGAAGTCATGGTCGTTACTAGTAGTTTGTGGTCACGAATTTCCAATTTACATTAGGGAGCTAGAAATCACGACAGAGAACCCCGTTCTGTGTCTAACAACTACTCCATGTGTCACTCATCCATTGATTGTCCAAGAAAAATAGTTGTTGTGTTCTACTTGTTGCTTAAAAGTTGCGGTCGCGAGTTGTCTCTGCCTTGGATGCAACTGAGACCGCAAATTCCTTTGTTTGATGAGGAAATCACAATTTCTTGAGTCACGGTCATGACTAACAATTCACCCTCATGATTTTTGATATTTAGCGTTTACCTTTGGACACATGGCGTGTTATAGCTATGGCTTTGGTTCCCTTCTTTATCACTATGAAGTTCGCGATCACAACACAAGACATGATAGCCATCACAAATTCCTCTGTGACTTAAGCTCATTTCTTTCAGCTAAGTCGCGGCTGCGAATTCACTCGTAAATTTCTTTGGCCTAGTTCCTTACATCCTTATAGTTTATTTGCGATCGCGATTTAGGGGATATCGGCCGCGAATTTGGATGACCTTCATAAGGTTGGAGATTTTGATTTCCATCCAACTTCCAATTTAAAAACTATCTTATAAGCTATAAAATAACACTTAATGAAAACATTAGAACTGATCAATCTCTATTGCCAAGATCAAAAGAGGTTCATCACTTAGGTTTAACCAACCTAGTCCAATAATCTCCCTTTTTTTTTTTTGACAACTTAGATTGATCTCATGGAAATTCAAATGCATGAGTTGTGATGTTGGGATGGTCAGTGATGGAATGATAAATGAATACTTAAAGAAATTTTATTCAATGATCAAAGAAATTCTAAGTACTAAGTTTTTAAAGAAAAAATGATCCTCCTCAACTTATGCTTTTTTGCTTTACTTATTTTCTCTCCATATACTTCACTTATACCATTCTCCCCCTTTGGCAAGATCAAAAGAGGGTCAATATGGACAAGTAGATGAAATACATAAAGGTGAGATAAAGTGATCATAAGGAGTAAATAATAACTTACATAAACGTAAGAATTGCAATCACATATAACAAATTTCAATCACATAACATATGAGACAAAGAATTACAAATCATATGAAACAAAGAATTGCAAATCAAACACTTTTATTTATTTATAAATTGTGGGATCAACAGTGTTTACATCAAGAAATTAAAAAGCAATAAACAAAAGAAAAAGAAACAACATAAATCCTAAGACAATCTAAAAGATAGAAGAACTATCATCATCTCCAGAATCATCTTGATCTTCATTGTCTCCTTCTCCCTCAGCTTCATCACCTTCTTCAACTTCTTGATCGTCCTCCTCCTCCGGTGTGTCTTCCTAATCTTCAAAATCTAGAAGATGGTAGGGGGGAGCACCTACTTTCTCTTGTAAATCCACCAGGTCACTGTGTAGGTAGGAAATGAGGAGAAATCTTCTTTTGAGCATCTTCATTACCTTGTCCAATTTTTGGTTGATGGAGGCAAGAGAGACTTTAGACTTAGGTTTTGGTTAAGGAGGTGGGATTAGTTGTGCTCCTTCTTCAATGACAAACCTTTTTCTTTTGGACGCTTGGGATGTTTCCATCTTTTTTGCTCCAAAAGCTCCTAAAGTATAGGCATAAGAATCAGGATGTTTAGTCTTGGGGTCATGTTTGGTCTCGATGGAAATATCGGACCAAAACTTAGAATAAATAACATCAAGAGCAAAAATGATGAATGGAATGTCATTTTTTAGTTGAAGGTTGAAAAGATTAGATAATTGTTCAAAAGTGATGAAATAAGGATCTCTAAAAGCATGAAATACTAACCTGTATTGGCCAACATGAGATTTAGATCTCTGACTTAGAGTCACGATACACATGAACTCTCTCATGATTTCCTCATATCCGGCTCGTCACAAAATATGAATTCGTCCCACTGTAGGTTAGACAGAAATGCATGGATTTTGTCTTTGATTTCTAGCGACTCAAAGAGAAAGGTAGAAGGAATTTTGTTTGGAAGGATGATTTTGGAGGCATTTACCTTATAGTGATCCTTCTCTTCTTTCGTAATCCTTTTAATTTGGTGTAGAGATGGGGCCCCAAAGGCTGTGCTACTGCCTTTCCCTTTTCTGCTCTTGAAGCTTTCTTGGGGGCCATTTGTAAATTGAAGGAAGATTGAAGATTTGAGAGTAAGAAGATAATGGATAGAGATAACTTAGCAAATGTGATTTAAATTAGTATTTGGGGGTTTATACAAGCCAAGAAAGAGTGTGACAATGTTTAAAAATGGTCAGAAAAGAAAAAAATGAAGAAATACAATGGTTAACAATCAAATCACTTAAATGTGTAATAGTTACCGCGACCGCGATCTAAAAGCCACAATTGCTAATTCTGAAAAATGTAAGTAACGAATAAAAAATCCTATGAAACAGTGCATTCAACGGTCAAAATTTTTGAAATTTGAACAAATTTGAGGTGGGGATTGAAAGTCGCGACTACGAATTGATGATTATCAGCTAAAAAGATGAGTACCTGTAATTCACAACTGTGAATCACAGAATAACGACCGCGAATTACAAGGCAAAAGGATAACTATGAAATTTTAAAACTTGACATCTAACACTGTGATCCACTTTGATATTTTAATGTTTAATTCATGCAAATTGGCATTGAAAAGCACAATTGCACATGAATTAAGACATCTAAAAGAGTAAACATCATACACATCACAAGGCAATCATTCAATCATACAAAAATGCAACATGTAAAATGATTTAAAATTTTCACTTTAGGGAGCTTCCATCAAGCATTCCCAATTTTCTCTTAATGAAGTTCATCCTTTCTTCATTGAGAGGTTTAGTGAAAATGTCCACAAATTGATGATTTGTGTCTAAAAACACTAGCACAACATCACCATTTTGGACATGATTTTAAGAAAATGATGCCTAATGTCAGTATGTTTGCTTTTAGAATGTTGAATGGGATTTTTTGAAAGATTAATTGCATTTGTATTGTCACATTTGATGGGAATGTGATCAGTAACTTTGCCATAATCCTTTAATTATTGTTTCTTCCAAAGAACTTAGGTGCAAAAATAACCCACAGCTATATATTCAGTTTCGGCGGTGCATAAGACAACTAAAACTTGCTTCTTGCTAAATCAAAACACTAAACATTCTCCTATAAATTGGCAAGTTCCAGAAGTGCTCTTTCTATTTGAAAGACTGCCAATATAGTCTACATCCAAGTAACCTATGAGACTAAATGAAGAATCTTTAGGATACCACAATCCTAAATGCAATGTGCCATGTAAATATTTGAAAATTCTTTTGACAGCATTCAAATGTGATTCTTTGGGACAAGATTGAAATCTAGCACACATGCTTACACTAAACATTATATTAGCTCTAGAAGCGATAAGATAAAGTAGAGAATCGATCATTCCTCGATATCTCTTCTCATCCGCCGTCTTACCCAATTCATCCTTGTCCAATTTAATGGTAGCACTTATTGGTATTTTTGCTACTTTGCATCTATCCATGCCAAATTTCTTGAGAATGTCCATTATGTATTTAGCTTGGTTAATGAAGATCCCTTCTTTGGTTTGCTTGATTTGTAGACCAAGGAAAAACTTGAGCTCTCTCATCATGCTCATCTCGAATTCCTTAGTCATAAACTTAACAAACTCCTCACATAGTGATTCATTAGTAGCACCAAAAATGATATCATCAAGTGTATTATGATTATGCATTTTTACAAACAATGTTGTGTCAACCTTTCCCTTTTCAAAATCATTTTTCAAAAGAAAAAAACTAAGCCTTTCATACCAAGCTCTTGGAGCTTGTTTCAAACCATATAAGGCTCTATTCAATTTAAAAACATAATTTGGAAAACTATGAGATTCAAAACCAAGAGGTTGTTCAACATAAATTTCCTCCTTAATGACAACATTTAGAAAAGCACTCTTGACATCCATTTGAAAAAGTTTGAAATTCATATGACATGTTGTAACATCCTTATCCACATTCTTTGGCATTATCACGTGAACATATTCATTGCATAAATAATATGAAATCCCAAATGAACATATGCATTGGATAAATTATCATTTAGATATGTGAATTGGATAAGCACGATGATGACACATGCAACATTGCATTTGGGACACTTGAACATATATGTAAAGTTTGTATAGTTGCATGGAAAATTTTCTTATGTTGTGTGCATGTCATAGCATCATAAATAATGGTGTTATAGAGATTATTTTAAAGTATAAGGAGAATATAGGAATTAGGAGATGGATGGAGGTGTTCAAGAAGTGAAGAAGAGGGACTAAAAGAGGAAAGTGAACTTCCAACCATTAAGAATGCAACATCACGATTTTGTCTTATTACAATAGGTTTACAAATGGAATGTTTGACCCTTTAGGATCAGAATACAGAGCTTAGATGTGAGGTACAACAGAAGAAAGAGAGAGCTAAGGAAGAAAGAAAGGAAAGAGGAGGAAGAAGAAGAAGAAGAAGGAGAGGGAGAAGAGTGAGCTGCCTAAAGAGGAAGCCTAAGGTTTTCTAGTTCTGGGACAATAGGTAAGTTAATTTATCTTATTCTCAAATGAAATTAACCCCTCATGACATGTTAATCATGCATGGTTAGTGAGAATCATGGAGTATTTGAGGTAAAACTCTTGGATGGAAGTTGAAATTCACAAGAACAAGAGTTGATTGTGTTGATTTTGCTGTTAGAGCAAAATTTTGTACCCACAATTTCATAACCATAGAAGAGAAATTAGAGAAAGTGAAAAATATGAAAGTTGTAGCTTTATGCCTCATATAAATTCATATGAAACTTTTTTTTTATTGATTTGGTGTGTGGGAGGAGCTATGGCTCCTTCATTAGGGCTGGTTCACAACCAACCGAAATCACCTCAGTCTTTTTGTTTTCTTATATTTTGATGGCTTTTGGTTCTGATTTAGACAAAGTTTAAAAAATGAAATTTTTAAGGTTATAACCCCTATAAACACCTGTAAATTATTTTGGATTGATTTGTTATGTGGAAAGAGATATGGCTCATTGATTGTGACTAACCTTGTACCCGGATGAAACCTCACCTGTCTTTTAATTCTGTTTTTCAAGAATTTGATAGCAATAGATTAGAAATTTGGTGATGTGTTAAACTTTGAAGTTGTAAATTTATATATTATATATATGAATCTATAATAGTATTACCAAATTTTTAATGGTTGTTGAGATATTGCCCCTTCATTATGACTGATTATCACCATGTTGAAAATCTGTTCACCGTGAGATTGATCATTTGTTTTGGTGATTTTATAGATGAATTAGACAATGAGTAATAGACTGAATTAGATAATGAGTAAAACATGAACAATGTTCCCTTATGTGTTGTGTAACATTTGGTAAATCATTTTTGAAATTTGATTTGTACAATTTGATATATACCTAAGAATGTAAGGCCTACTGAGACTGAGATGACATTGAAATATAGCAAAATTCAAAAATTCACCCCATTTTTTATTGGCCTAAAATTTGAATATGTTGTATTATTATGTGTCTAGTTTACTTGAAAAAAAGAATCAAGTCATTTTGATAAGTATATCTAGAATTATTACTATGAGAGTGTAGCAAGCTCGGGCTACCATATAAGGAAAAACATGCATAAATATTGGGTCCACTTGCATAGATCATGCCATAGTTGCATACCAAGCATTCAGAATCATTTTGGCATACTTATAACCATGTATGTATCAAATTTTAGGATCTCAACACTTTGAGGAAGCCCTAGAGAGAGAATCATACCTACCATAAAGGTTGGTTACATCAAAAGGTGAGTAAAAAAGATAATTAGATTTTAATGTATGTATGTGTGATAATTTTATGATATAATTATGTCTTATTACATGTATATGTGATTGAATTGTTACTTTTTACATATGAATATAAGTCAAGCAAGAATTATATGGTCTTAATGATTACTTAGTATACCATTATTATGAACACTTGCATATGGAACTAAAAGGATGTTATGACCGACTTGTCAAACACTTGCAAATCACTTGGAAGATGGACTAACATGTCCCATTGGCACATGTTATGGATCAAATGGTTCACTTGTTATATGCTAGCCAGCAAAATCAAATGTCACTTGAATCACATGAATTTCCAAGAGTAGTGTTTACCTTGTAAGGTCACGATACAAAAATAAATCTATTGCACTTGCACTTGCATAGTCAATTGTTATACTTATAATGTATCATGATGATATTCTTATATTGGTTGTGCCATAAGAATCTAGCTATTAGTTTTATTTATTGAGTCACGACTCACCAAATCACAAATTTTTTTTAGATACGGAAGCATAGGATTAGACATTTTGGTGCTTAAAGTTTTATATCGAGACATATGGACCACAGGCCTTCAACTAAATTCCAACTCTCTCTCTCTCTCTCTCTCTCTCTCTCTCTCCTTGTGTCATGTACATACATCTAGATAGGAACCAGTTTATAGTCACTAGCCTTGAACATTAGTTAGCATATATGTACATTAAATACATGTTTGATTGTGTATGTATAACGAATAAAACCTTTATACATATGTATTTTTGACATGAATGCTATGAGTTTTGTAAATGAAAATGGGCGTTACAGTTTTTGGTATCAAAGCAAGGATAGGTTCCATAGGGACATACATATGAACATGACAGACTTTTGCACTATTATGCATTATCATATGGCATAGAGTTATACGTCTATAGGGCATTAACATAGGGTAGTCATGGTAATAACCATGGCTCACCAAGGAGAGAGGAGTCAGCTGATTTGCATTCCATAAAAGCATCATGCCAACCATTAAGAGATCAACTTGCTGACAGAGTTAGATCTCTTACACATTTTCATGCACAACATATCTCATGGTCAACCACAATATAGAATTGGTGAACCAATAGTGCAGGGTCTAGAAATTCAAAGAGAAAAAATGTATGACAAACTAAGAAAATAAGGTGCAGTTGACTTCAGTGGTACCACAAATCCATCAGTGGCAGAGACATGACTAAAAAGAACACAATGAGTTTTGAATTTGATGAAATACACACCAGAAGAAAAGTTTGATTATGCAATGTTGCTATTACAGGGGGATACATATGATTAATGGGAAACCATTGTAGGGAGTGATGCCCAACGTCTAGTGCTTACATGGGATGATTTAGAGCATGAACAATATTTAAGGATTGTGTTGCAAATTTTGAGAGAAAAATAGCTATTTGCTAAATTAAGCAACTGCGAGTTTTGGATTGACCATATGGTATTTTTAGGACATATAGTTTCTGAAAAAGGCACAGAGGTGGATCCTAACAAAATTGAAGCAATAGTAAAATGGGAAACCATAAAAAATGTTGCAGAAGTCTAAAGTTTCTTAGGACTAGCTAGGTATTATCGTTGATTTGTTGAGGGGTTTTCACTTATAGTTACTCCTTTGATTAAGTTACTTCAGAAAAATGTACCATTTTAGTGGTCTAAAGCATGTCAGAAGAGTTTTCATGAATTCAAAGATAGATCGACATCAGCTCTGGTGTTAGCCATTCCTACTGGTAATAGAGGATTTGTAGTATATAATAATGCCTCTCATTAAGGTTTGGGATGTATTTTAATGCAGCATGGTAAGATAATTGCATATGCATCTAGACAACTGAAACCTTATGAATTATCTTATCCAGTACATGACCTAAAACTTATTGTTGTTGTGTTTGCTTTGAAAATATGGAGACACTACTTGTATGGAGAAATTTTTCAGATATTTACAGATCATAAGAGCTTAAAGTATTTGATGAGCTAAAAAGAATTAAACATGAGATAGAGGCGATGGTTAGAACTGCTAAAGGATTATGATTGTACCATTGAGTATCACCTAAGGAAGGCAAATGTGGTTGCTAATGCTTTGAGTAAAAAATCAAGAAGCGGTGTAGCGCATTTGCAGGTATTTTCATTGTCTTATTTAGTTCAATTACGAGTTATGAATATGGAACTAAACATACAAAAGAATAGGGTATTGATTGCTACTTTTCAAGTGAGAACAATGTTGCATGATCGAATTAAAGAATCACAGGGCAAGGATCCAAAGTTACATAGAATGATTGAAATGGTAAAACATAGGAGACATGGAGATTTTGATATTCAAAATGATTCCTTGATGTTGGGTTCTCATATTTGTGTGCCTAACGTTGATAACTTGCAAAGAGAAAACTTAGAATAAGCACATAATGCTCCTTATGCCATGCATCCAAGAATAACGAAGGTGTGTAATACCCTGTGATATTATTTTTAATGGCCTAAAATGAAGAAAGATATAGCAGCCAATGTTTCAACATGTTTTACTTGTCAGCATATCAAAATAGAACATCAAACACCAGCTGGAAAATTGAAATCATTAATGATTCTAGTATGGAAATGGGAAAGAATAATTATGGACTTTGTATATGGGTTACCGAGGACTTTGAAGAAGAATGATGTTATATTGGTGATCTTTGATAGACTAACCAAGTCAGCTCATTTTTTGTCTATTCAATGGGGTAGTTCACTTAAGCACTTAGCCAAGAAATATATGGATGAAATTGTCAGATTACATGGTGTTCCAATGTCTATTGTATTAGATAGAGATCTATGATTTACATCTCGATTTTGGGTTAGTTTGCAATAGGCTTTGGGTACCAAGTTGAGTTTTAGTATCACTTTTCATCCTCAAAGAGATGGGCAATCAGAAAGGACAATTCAGACACTTGAAGATATGCTTTAAGCTTATGTGATAGAGTTCAAAGGTGTATGGGATGAATATATTGCCTTGATTGAATTTGCTTATAATAATCATTATCATAGCAATATACAGATGGCACCATATGAAGTACTATATAGAAGAAATGTCGAAGTCCTATCTACTGGGATGAAGAAGGGATGTGTGTTTTAGAAGGACCAGAACTAGTGCAAGACACAATGGATAAGGTGAAGGTAATCAAAAGCAAACTTAAAGTAACACAAGACAAAGAAAAGAGCTATGTAGACCAACATATAAGAGAAATGGAATATGAGGTGGTTGACAAAGTGTCCCTTCGAGTTTCACCATGGAAAGAAATAATTTGATTTGACAAGAAGGGGAAACTGAGTACTCGATACATAGGACCCTATGAGATCCTAGAAAGAATCAATCCATTGGCTTATAGGCTAGCACTACCACTTGAGATGGCTCAGATTCATGATGTATTCCATATGAGGATGCTAAGAAAGTATCATTCTGATCCTGCACATATACTTAGGGATCCAACAATAAAAATTACAGATGATGTAAGTTACATTAAAGACCCAGTGGAAATCATTGGTTATAAAACAGAACAGTTATGAAATTGAGAAATCCTTTACTTAAGGTGTTATACTCACAAGAAGAGGCTACATGGGAAACCGAAGAGAACATGAAACGACAATATCCACATTTGTTTACAGGTATTGAATTTTGAGGACGAAATTCTTTATAAGAGGGGAAGAGATGTAACATCCCTATCCACATTCTTTGGCATTATCACATGAACATATTCATTTCATAAATGATATGAAATCCTACATGAACATATGCATTAGATAAATTATTATTTAGATACGTGAATCGGATAAGCACGACGATGACACATGCACTATTGCATTTGGAACATTTGAAAATATATGTAATGTTTGTATAGTTGCATAGAAAATTTTCTTGTGTTGTGTGCATGTTATAGCATCATAAATAATGGTGTTATAGAGCTTATTTTAAATTATAAGGAGCATCTAGGAATTAGGAGATGGATGAAGGTGCTTAAGAAGTGAAGAAGAGGGACTAAAAGAGGAAAGTGAACTTTCAACTAATAAGAATGCAACACCATGATTTTGTCTTGTTACAATAGGTTTACAAGTGGAATTTTTTAGCCTTTAGGATCAGAATATAGAGCTTAGACGGGAGGTACAATAGAAGAAAGAGAGAGCTAAAAAAGAAAGAAAGGAAAGAAGAAAAAGAAAAAGGAGAGGGAGAAGAGTGAGCTGCTTAAGGAGGAAGCCTAAGGTTTTCTGGTTCTGGGACAATAGGTAAGTTAATTTATCTTCTTCTCAAATGAAATTAACACCTCATGACATGTTAATCATGCATGTTTAGTGAGAATTATGTAGTATTTGAGGTAGAACTCTTGGATGGAAGTTGAAATTCAAAAGAACAAGAGCTGATTGTGTTGATTTTACTGTTAGAGCAGAATTTTGTACCCATGATTTCATAATCCTGAAAGAGGAATTAGAGAAAGTTCAAAATATGAAAGTTGTAGATTTATGCCTCATATAAATTCACATCAAGCAATTTTTCTTGATTTGGTGTGTGTGAGGAGTTATGGCTCCTTCATTAGGGCTGGTTCACAACCAACTGAAATCACCTCAATCTTTCTATTTTCTTATATTTTGATGGCCTTTGATTTTGATTTTGACAAAGTGTAAAACATAAAATTTGTAGGGTTATATCCCCTATAAACTCTTTTAAATTATTTTGGATTGATTTTTTGTGTGGAAAGAGATATGACTCATTCATTGTGACTGACCCTGTACCTGGATGAAACCCCAACTGTCTTTTAATTCTATTTTCCAAGAATTTGATAGCCATATATTAGGAATTTGGTGATGTGTTAAACTTGAAAGTTGTAAATTTATATATTATCTACATGACTGTAAAATATTTTTGCCAAATTTTTTATGGTTGTTGAGATATTGCTCTTTAATTATGACTGATTATCACCATGTTGAAAATCTACTCACCCCGAGATTGGTCATTTATTTTGGTGATTTTATAGACTGAATTAGACAATGAATAAAACATGAACAATGTTCCTTTATGTGGTGTAACTTCTAGTAAATCATTTTGCAATTTGAATTGTACAATTTGAGATATACCCAAGATCGTAAGACCTACTCAGACTGAGATGACATTGAAACAGAGCGAAATTCAAAAATTCACCTCATTTTCTGTCTATCTTATATTGGCCTAAAATTTAAATATGTTATGTCGTTATGTGTCTATTTTATTTGAAAAAAAGAATCAAGTCATTTGGATAAGTATATCTAGAATTATTGCTATGAGAGTATAGCAACCTTAGGCTGCCATATAAGGAAAAACATGCATAAACACTAGGTCCACTTGCATGGATCATGCCATAGTTGCATACCAAGCATTCATAACCATTTTGGCATACTTATAACCATGTATGTATCAAATTTTATGATCTCAACACTTTAAGGAAGCCCTAGAGAGAGAACCAAACCTACTGTAAAGGTTGGTTACATCAAAAGGTGAGTAAAAACGATAATTAGATTTTAATTTGTATATATATGATAATTTTATGATGTGATTATATCCTATTACATGTATATGTGATTGAATTGTTACCTTTTACATATGAATACAAGTCAATCAAGAATTATATGGTCTTAATAATTATTTGGTATACCATTGTTATGAACACTTGCATATGGAACTAAAAGGATGTTGTGACCAGCTTGTCAAACACTTGCAAATCACGTGAAAGATGGACTAATATGTCCCATTGGCACATGTTATGGATCAAATGGTTCACTAGTTATATGATGGCCAGCAAAATCAAATGTCACTTGAATCACATGAATTCCCGGGAGTAGTGTTTGCCTTGCAAGGTCACGACACAAAAATAAATCTATTGCACTTGCACTTACATAGTCAATTGCCATACTTGTAATGTACCATGATGATATTCTTATATTGGTTGTGCCATAAGAATCTAGCTATTGTTTTTATTCATTGAGTTATGGGTCACCAAATTGCAAATTTTTTTTCAAATACTGAAGCATAAGATTGGACATTTCGGTGCTCAGAGTTTTGCATCGAGACACATGAACCATAGGTCATCAGCTGAATTCCAACTCTCTCTCTCTCATTGTGTCGTGTACATACATCTAGATAGGAACTAGTTTATAGTCACTAGCCTTGAACATTAGTTAACATATATGTACATTAAATACATGTTTGATTGAGTATGTATAACGAATAAAACCTTTATGCATATGTATTTTGGACATGAATGCTATGAGTTTTGTAAATGAAAATGGTCCTTACTCATGCATAAGCCAAAAGAATCCTAATAGCATCTAACCTTGTTATAGGAGCATAGGTTTCATCATAGTTTATGCCTTCCTCTTAGTTGTAACCTTTTACAACCAATCTAGCCTTATTCCTAATAATGAATCCTTGCTCATCTAACTTATTCCTAAACACCCATTTGTAACCTACAATTGGGTGTTCCTTAGGCCTAGGAATAAGTTCCCACACATTGTTTCTCTCAAATTGGTTAAGTTCCTCTTGCATAGCAATCACCTAAATCTCTCCATCAAAAGCCTCATTAATAAATTTTGGCTCAAATTGAGAAACAAAGGTAGGATTATTATCTAAAATTTTAAGTTGAGATCTAATACTTACACATTTTAAAGTATCACTAATGATTAAATCTTTAGGGTGATGCTTGGAGAATCTTTAATCCTTAGGTAGATCTTGACTTGGCAATTCTTTTTATTGATGTTGTGGTTATTTATCTACTCTTAATGATTTGTCTTCATCATTATCGTTGTCTTCCTCTCTTGTAGTGTGCTCCAATTCCAATTTCTCAAAGTCACCTATAAGATTATCAACAAAAGAACCTTTCCCAAGATCAAGCTTACTAGATTCATCAAGTACGACATGCATAGACTCTTCAATAACATTGAACTCTTATTAAAAACCCTTTAGGCCTTGCTAGTGGTGGAATAACCTAAGAATATGCCCTCATTAGTTTTTAAGTCGAATTTCCTAAGATTATCCTTGGTATTCAATATATAGCACTTGCATACAAATACTATTAGGTATGATATCTTTGGCTTTCTACCATTTCATAGCTCATAAGAAGTTTTATTGAGAATGGGTCTTTTGAAAACTTGATTTGCAATGTAACGCTAAGTATTGATAGCTTTGGCCTAAAAGTTATTTGGCAAAGAATACTCATTGAGCATAATTCTAGCCATCTCTACTAATGTTCCATTTTTCCTTTCTACAACACCATTTTGTTATTGCGTTCTAGGAGTTTGAAAAGTTGTGAAACATCTCATTCTCTTTGCAATAAGATTCAAAAGACTCACTTTGAAATTCCTTTCCATGGTCACTTCTTATTGAAGAAATGAAATAATTCTTTTCATTTTAAATTCTTTTTGCAAAACTTTTAAAAGCATCAAAAGTATCATACTTATGAGCTAGAAAGGACACCCAAGTAAACCTAGAGTAATCATCAACTAGGACTAGTGCATAATGTTTTTCACCTAAGCTAGCACTTCTAGTAGGTCCTATTAAATCCATATGAATTAATTGAAGAGGTCTATATGTTCCTACAATATTCTTTGCTTTAAAGGAATATTGATGTTGCTTCCCTATTTGGCAATGACTACAAGTCTTGTCTCTAGAAAACTTTAGCTTTGGAAGACGTTCCACTAGCTTTCCTTTTGATAAGCTTTGCAAGAGCTCCATACTAGCATATCCAAGCCTTCTATGCCATAACCAAGCTTCATTACTAAGACACACAAGACACTTAAAAGATTGGTTAGCTAAATTATCTAAGTCAATTAGATAGGTATTGTCTTTCTTTTCACCCTTGAAAACTAACTTTTTATCTACTAAAGTGGTAACTCAGCATTCTCTAAGGTCAAAGGTGAATTTATTACCTTTGTCACATAATTGACTTACATTAAGCAAATTATATTGCAAGACATCAATAAGTAAAACATCATTAATTAAAGAACAACCATTCTTACCAATAGTCCTAATGCCAATTACCTTACCCTTAACATTGTTGCCAAATGTGACATTGCCACCTTCTTTTTCCTTTAAAGCCATGAATAGCTTCTTATTACCCATCATGTACTTTGAGCATCCATTATCCATATGCCAATCATTTGCTTTATTGGTGCTACCAAAAACCCTACACAACACAAATAAATCATCATTGCTTTGGTACCCAAGTATACTTGGGTCCTAAGGGGTTAGGTTTTGAAGGATCCTCTAACTTGAGGTGAGCCTTCCTAATGTAGCAATAAACATTTATACATCTAAATTTCATGCAATAATGGCATTGGAGTTTAGACCTATGTCTTTCTCTCTTATGCATTATCTTGGTATGAGTGGGGGGGTTTTCTCATACCTACATGATATGTGTGTGAACATGAACATATATGAATAGGTGTTGGTGTAACTTTTCTATATGTGTTTAAGTGAGCATGGTTTTTATTGTACATGTATGCATGATTGGCCTTTTTAGTAATAAGCTTATGACCTTGTTGTACCTTTTCCTTGCCCTTAGGCAATGGAGGTTTAGTACCTTGGGCACTTTTCTTTCCAACAACCTTAATACTTGAAGTTTGAGGTGTTGAGGCCTTAATGAAAGTTGTGAGTGTGGGAGTAGAAGAAGTAAAGGCTCCATTGAAGCCTAGACCATGCCTAATCAAGAGAGGTCTTTATGATATAATGAATGTACCCAAAGCTTCCTTATCCTTGTGGAACTTAGAAATGGAGTTTTTAAGCTCAACGACTTCTACTTTCAAAGAGTCTTTTTCTTTTCTCTATGCAACTAAAGATGAAGATGATTTGGAAAGGCTTTTCATAAATTTTTTGAGTTCTTCATTTGAAGACCCCAATTCACTTACAAGACTAGTTAGGGATTTGAATTCATCCTCTAATTTAGTGCACTTCTTCTTGTAAGTTTTTATTTGTGACTTATATTTAACACATTTCATGGTGAGAGCTTCTAGAAGCTCAACATCTACTTCATCTAGTTCATTAAAATCTAAATAAGAGTGAGGTGAAGAGCTTACCTCATTGGATGAATCCTCTTAACCCATGAAGTAAAGGTTTACAACTTCTCCCTCTTCATCTTCTTCACTTGAGCTATTATCTCAAGTGGCTTTGAAGCTTTTTCTTTTTTCTTTATCCCCTTTCTTCGTTTTCTTCAACCCAGGGCAATCGTATTTGATGCGGCCTTGCTTGCCACATTCATAGCAAGTGACATCATTTGATCTCTCTTTAGGACTAGGAGTCGCTTTCTTGAAGTTCCTTCTTTCCTTCCTTCTTCTGATCAACTCCTTAGTTCTTCTAGAGAGCATTCCTAGTTCATCCTCCTCCTTATCACTCTCTTCTTCACTTGAAGTTACTTCCACTTCCTTCTCCTTAGATGTCGACTTGAGTGCCAAGGTCTTCCTTTCTTGTTTTTCAAATTTTTCTCCTTGACCTCTCATTTTCTTCATTTCTTCATTTTCTTTAAGGCTAACTCATAAGTCAAAAGTTTGCCTATCAAGATATTTGTTGGCACCTTCCCTATTTATGAGTTAGACTTTTGGATACTACACACTCTAGCACCAAATTTCTTAAGAGGTAAAGATTTTAGAATTTTAGAATTTACCTCATGATTGGTGAGGACTCTTTCAAACTTTTTCATGTTAGTGATGATTTTTAGGAGTCTATTTGTCATATCCGTGATGTTTTCTTCCTTTTTCATTGTGAACAACTCTTACTCTGTCATGTACATCTCAAGTCGGCTAGACTTCACCAAGGTGGTGCCCTCATGATAGTTCTCCAATGCCTTCCAAATACCATGAGCGGTTAGGCAATGTTGAACCCTTCCAATTTCTTCTCTTGAGAGAGAGCTTAGGATGATTTCCATGGCTCTTTTATTTCTGCCATTGGATCTTTTGTGTGCTTCAACCCACTCCTCTCTATGGATTAGCTCCTCACTTTCATCTACTACTTTAGTGGGTGGCTTCCACTTCCTAGCAATAATATCCCATAGATCTACCACATTCATATCTAGATAGATTTCTATCCTATACTTCTAATGAGTATAGTTTACTCCATCAAAATATGGCTTGAGGTAAGTGTGAATTCCTTTTTGTTCTATGATCTTTACTAACATAATTAAGCATTTTAGTGAGACTTGGCTCTGATACCACTTCTTGCCTAAGGCACCAAGAAGGGAGGTTGAATTGGTGGGTTGTTTTAAAATTGATAAGAAGATTTATGTGTTTAGAAAGTGAAGAATAAGATGAGAAGAATCAACACAAAGGTTTATAATGATTTGGGTGTTAACAAACCCTACGTCCACTCCCCAATTCTATAGAATTGGTTATTTCACTCAACTAACTTGGTGTTTCCAAGCTCACACCAAACTTATACAACTTGTATTTTATGGCTTACACAAAACCTTTACAACTTGTGTTTTCTAGGCTCACACAAAAACCTCTCACAAGTGTTTTTTAGGCTCACACTTCAACTTCTTACAGGAGTTTTAGAATCTAGGTTAACTCTTAACCTACTTACAATCGTGTTTATTACTCACACAAAAAAATCAACCACACTTAAAGAAGAGAAAAAGAATAAGTGGCAAATTGACTAGAGTTTGGTTATAATTAATTCAATTCTCTTCCATTTACATCTTTTTGGTGGAGTATTTATAGCTCACATCCAATAAAGAAACATTACTCTAAAACTATCCCCAAATCTCCAGGTTGTGCTAGGTAGATTTTGTATTAAATGCTTATCAGGCAGAAGTCGCGATCGTGAATTTCCAATTTGCACTGGGGAGCTAAAAATCACAGCAGAGAACCTCGTTCTATGTCTAATGGTTAGTCCACATGTCACTCATCCATTAATTGTCCAAGAAAAATAGTCGTTGTGTTCTACTTGCTACTTAAAAGTCGCGGTCAAGGTTGTCTTTGCCTTGGGTGCGACTTAGACCACAAATTCCTATATTTGATGAGGAAATTTCAACTTTTTGAGTCACAGTTACGACCAGTAATTCACCCTCACTATTTTTGATATTCAACAGTTACCTTTGGACACCTGGCATGTTTTGGCTGTGACTTTAGTTCCCTCTTTCGTCACTATGAAATTCATGATCGTGACACAGGACGCGATAGCCACCGCAAATTCCTCTATGACACAAGGTCATTTCCTTTGGCTAAGTAGTGATTATGAATTTGGCCACGAATTCCTCTGGCCTAGCTCCTTACATCCTTATAGCTTATTCGCGATCATGATTTAGGGGATACAAGCCACGAATTTGGATGACCTTCACAAGGTTGGAGATTTTGATTTCCATCCAACTTCTAATTGAAAAACTATCTTACAAACTGCAAAACAACACTTAATGAAAACATTATAACTGATCAATCTCTATTGTCAAGATCAAAAGAGGTTAGTGACTTAGGTTTAACTAACCTAGTCAAACACAAAAGAATAAATAATTCTAAAACAGAAGGAAGAAAACAAATAAAAACTTAACGAAAGCAAGAAAACTAAAGATAGTAATTTAAACTTCCCACATGCAAACTTTGAAGACATTAGAGCTTCCAATTTACGAAAAGCTTTGAATTGAACTCAAACTAATATATTTGAATGATGTTAGGTCAAATTAGAAGTTAATCTCACTTAAACAACTTGTAAACAACTATTCTAGTCCCAAACAACTTGTAAAAGAATAAAAAAAAACAATAGAATGAAAATGGAAAGAAGAGAAATTATGAAAAGAAATAAGAAAATAATGGTTATGTACTTGATTTTGGATACTATTGCTTAAGATGTATTTGTGTCTTGTGTTCTTATTCAAATCATTTTCCTTGTGTGTTTTTTATCAAAATCAGTTTCTTGTAAGTTTCACTTTCATTTATTTTCTTTTAAGTTATATATCATCAATTCATTATTTCCTCATCTTGCTAATCATTTGTGTTGTAATTCAAGTTTTTGTAAGCTCAAATTCAATGTCACCAAATTTATTCTAACTAAGTAAAAGAACAAATAATATCAAAATAAAAAGAAGAAAACAAACAGAAGGAAAAAAAACTAAAGATAGTAATTTATACTAACCTAGTAATTTATACTAACCGCATTCAAACTTTGAAGAAAATTAGAACCTGCAATAAGCAAAAAGCTTTGAATTGAACACAACTAATGGATTTGAAAGATGTGAGGTTAAATTAGAATTCAATCTCACTTAAACTACTTACAAACAACTCTTCTAATCTTAAGTAACTTACAAAACAATAAGGATAACAACTAGAATCAAAATAAAAAGGAAAGACATCATGGTAAAGAATAAGAAAATAAAGGATGTGCAATTGATTTTGGATACTATTCTCCAAGATGTATTTATGTCCTATGTTCTTCTTAAAGTCATTTGCCTTACGTGTTTTCTTTCAAATTCAGTTTCTTATTTTAAGTTTCTCTTCCATTTGTTTTCTTCAAGTTCTATATCTTCAATTCATTCTTTCATCCTCTTACTAATAAATTATGTTTTAATTCAAGCTTTTGGAAGCTCTAATTCAACCTCATCAAATTGATTCTAATTGAATAAAAAGAACAAAAAGAATCAAAGTGAAAATAAGAAATAAAGGAAATGCAAATGCAAAGAAGAAAACTAAAGATAGTAATTTAAATTACCTACACGTAAACTTTGAAGAAAATTAGAACTTATAATTTACAAACAAGCCTTCAATTAAACTCAAAATATTGGATTTAAAAGCGATAGGTCAAATCAAAATTCAATATCAATTAAAGAACTTATAAACAACTCTTTTAATCCCAAAAACTTACAAAAAATTATGAAAAACAACTTGAATTAACATGGAAAGAATGGAAACTAAGGAAAATAATAAGAAAATAAAGGAGTGTGTTTGATTTTTTATACTATTCTTTAAGATGTATTTACGTCTTTTATTCTTCTTTAAATTGTTTTCCTTGTGTGTTTTTCTTCAAATTTGGTTTCTTATGTTAAGTTTCTCTTCCAGTTGTTTTCTTTAGGTTTTCTATTATCAATTCATTCTTTTATCCTTCTGTTAATCAATTATTTTTTAATTCAATCATTTGCATGCTATAATTTTACCACATCAAATTGATTCTACTTGGAGCAAAAGAACAAATAGTATCAAAATAGAAAGAAGAAAACAAAAAAAAAATAATGGAGAGAAGAGAAAACTAGAGATAGTAATTTAAACTATCCTCTTGCAATCCATGAAGAAAATTAGAGTTTTCAATTTGCAAAAAAGCTTTGAATTTATATAAAAATAATAGATTTGAAAGTTGTTAGGTCGAATTAGAATTTAATCTTGCTTACATAACTTGCAATCTACTCATCTAATCTGGAACAACTTACATAAGAGCAAGGAAAACAACTAGAATCAAAACTGAAAGAGGGAAACCAAGGAAAAGAACAAGAAAATAAAGAATGTGTACTCAATTTTGGATACTATTCTCTAAGATGTATTTGTGCCTTGTGTTCTTGTTCAATATAGTTTCCTTGTGGGTCTTTCATCAAATTCAATTTCTTATGCTAAGTTTTTATGCCATTCATTTTCTTTAAGTTGTTTATCCTCAATTCATTATTTCATCCTCTTACTATTCAATTATGTTA
>CATIWR010212222.1:0-46329 GCA_949677035.1 Omphalea diandra | reverse complement strand
GGCCCCCAACTTTTTTTTTTTTTTTTTTTTTTTTTTTTTTTTTTTTTTTTTTTATAAGGGCATCCACTTTAGCATTAAACATAGTGTAAGCATCAATATCATGGATACCTACAACTTTCTTGCCGACTCCTCTTTCTGCCCATTGGTAATTATTCAAGGTCTTTTCTTCTAATAAAGCATAAGCATCATTAGTTGATTTTTCTATTAATGCACCTTCAGCAACAACATTAAAGGTAATACACACTAAATGATTAAGCCCATTATAAAATGTTTGGACTAATAACCAATCTAGCAAGTTATGAAATAAACATCTCCTATGCAACTTCTTAATCTTTCTCATGCTTCATACAATGTCTCACCCGGTTCTTGCTGGAAGCTAGTAATTGCTTGTCTCATCTGTGCAGTTTTGCCTGGTAGAAAATATTTTGCTAAGAATGCCTAAGACAATGCATCCCAAGTAGCAAATGTATTAGGTGCCATGAAATTCAACCATTTTTTTTGCTTTGTCTCACAAAGAAAAAGGGAACAACCACAATCTAATAACATCATTGGTCACTCCATTGATTGGAAAGTTGCACAGATTTCCAAAAAAGTAGAAATATGGGCATTTGGGTCTTCAGTAGCTTCACACCCAAATGTATTATGTTTTACCATCTGTATGATTGTCGGTTTAATCTCAAAGTTATTATTGGCGACAACTGATCTCAATGTACTCTATTGCATTTCCTGATTTCGAGGCGTGACAAAATCCTGCAATATTCTTGGCGGTCTATTTATGTCTCCTCCATTTAATTTTCTTTTGTTTGCCTCTCTATCTTTCTATGTCATCTGCCATGGTTGCTCTTTATGAATTCTTATTTTATAGTTAGATGCGCCTTCAGATGCAAAATGTACGCTCGATTTTAGGGTCAAATTCAAATAACTGTAAACTTTTGATTGTTGCATACACTAAAAGGTCCACCTATTAAGAGAAACAAACTTTAGAATCACCATGGAGAAGTTAATACTAGATTAATAAAAATCTTAATTAGAATTGATTTCATGAAAAATCAATCTCGAAAACAGTGTCAACAACTTGTTGTGTATAAAACTTTTATAAATGCATAAATCGCTTCAAGTAATATATTGAAGAGTAGAAATCATTCCCACGAATACTGATTTTCACCAGTACTAAAGAATTAAAATTTCTTATTATCTGGCAATCGAATAATTATTAATAATAAATCTCAAATTTTGAAATTTTAAAATAAATTAAAATAGATTTTAAATGAAGAAAACTCTTAGGTAAAATAAATTTCAAAGAATTCAGATTACACTACAAAACTTTCATAATTACACGAAGAATTTTATTTCTCAAGTGAATGAATTATCCCTGAAGATGTTCAAATCAATAATAAAAAATCATATACTCTATACTAGGGCCATATATGACAATTCTTAAATTTCTAGTCCTAGTTTTTGTGTTCAACCATTTTTAAATGTTTGAATTATTTTTTGTGTTTATGTTTTTTTTAATATAAAATTTCTATGCAATTTATGTTTCATCAATTTATCTTCTTATGTGACATATTGTGATCAATTGTGCAAAATTAGTTATGTTTGCTATTCTAATTTGAGTTTGTACAATTGACAAGTTTGTGGTAATTCTTTCTCATATTCTCCATTCTCTCTCTTATTCCCTCCTATTCCTCTCTTTTTGATCTAGACAAAAGGGAAGATAATTGACTGAATATACAAAGAAGGAACATACAAAAAGAGGAGATAAAATTGAAAATGATCTTATTAGAATAACTAAGAGGGAGTATGGATTGAGGGGGAACAATTTCATACTTATGATTTGAATCACTTCACAATCATTCTCTTATGAGCATGCATAATTGATTCTTTATCCTTAGCATATTCAATCTAGATTATCAAAATAAAAAAGGGAGAGATCATTAGACTAGGTTGTTCAAACCTAAGTCAAGACTCTCTTTGATCTTGACAATAGAGATTGAAAGGTGCTAATATCATTTTTAAGTGTTGTTTTTGTAGATATTAAGATAAAATCTCATTAGACATTGAATATAAGTGATTAGAAGCAAAAAACTCAAAATGTGAAAATCTGCCTTTGAAATTAGTGACTGCGAATTTTAAAATGACCGTAAATTTTGAAAAAGTAGCTGTTGAGTTTCAAAAGCTAAGATCGCGAATTTCAGTAGCGACCGTGAATTCGTGAAATAAACATCTTCATGTTAGACAGACGATTTTACAATGACAATCACGTCCAAAAAGGAAAATAGCAACCGCGAATTTGAAGTAGCAATCGCAAATTTTAAGATCCGTTGGAAAGATCCAACGACTAGTTTTTAAAGAGACCAATAGTTTCATGCCACGTGGACTAGACATTAGACACAATTCAAAATTAGTGATCACAAATTCAGTCTCGACCGCACATTTCGTCTAACGAGTATTTAATGCAATATAGGTCTAGCACAACTTGAAGATTGAATATAGTTTATTTGTAACGACTCTTTGGTGGTTATTACCTATAAATACACCACTAAATGAATGCAAGAGGATAACCATTTTGATTATGCTAAAACTCTTGCAAAGTTAATTCACAACTTTAATTCTTTACTTTTTTGTACATAGTTTGGTGTGAGCTTTAAACACCTTGGGTTGGGTTTGAGAGTGAACCATTGTTTAGAAAACTCTTGTTTATGTTTGAGAGTGATCCTTAGAAAACTCTTGTATAGATTTGAGTGTTAACTTTGGAAAAATAATTGTAAGATTTGGTGTGATCTTAAAACACTAGGTTGAGTGTGAGCCTTAGAAAAACACTTTAATGTTTGGTGTGAGCCTAAACACTAAGTTGAGTGTGAGCTTGTAAAACACTAGTGATTGAGTGAAATACCCAATTGATGAATTAGGGAGTAGATGTAGGGTTGGTTAATACCCAAACCACTATAAAACTCTTATGTTTATTCTCGTCCTACTCATACTATGGTTATGACCCAGACATATGCTTGACCAAAATTGCACTTAATTTCTTAATTTTGGGCTATATAGACAATTCTAAAAAGTTTGACCAAAATCGCATTAACTTAAAAAGATTATTGTTTTTTTTTTTACCATTAGACCTTATAAAAATACAATAATATTTTATTTTATCACTTAACCTTTTGTACATTATTATTGATAATAATTAATTAACAATTTATTTGAATTTTCAAATTGAAACTCTTATGTTTATTCTCGTCCTATTCATACTATGGTTATGACCCAGACATATGCTTGACCAAAATTGCACTTAATTTCTTAATTTTGGGCTATATAGACAATTCTAAAAAGTTTGACCAAAATCGCATTAACTTAAAAGGATTATTGTTTTTTTTACCATTAGGCCTTATAAAAATACAATATTTTATTTTATCAGTTAACCTTTTGTACTTTGTTATTAATAATAATTAATTAACAATTTATTTGAATTTTCAAATTGAATTAAATGATATTAAAAAATCGAATTAAATGCAATTACAAAAACATGACTAAAACACATAAAAACTAATTCAAATAATATTGTATCTATTTTAAAAAAATAAAATAAAACACACTAATATGAGACAACAATAATATCCCTATTATTATGGTGAGTTGTTGTAGTAACATCACCAAAATAATATTGATTAATTATTAAAAATCTTTTATGGTATTCATATTTCACTAACCCTGCTCTCACACCTCACATCTTAATATTTTATAATTATTTTTGTTAATTATTCTTTTATATTATTAAATTTTATTCAATTTTCATAAAAAATATAAAATTTTTACTATAATCTTATTCTTTATCATATTTAATTAAATTATTTATCACTTTTCAAATATATATGAAATAATCAATTTTATTTTATCTACTATACTATTAAATCTTAATATTATTTTTCAATATAATAAAAAATATCAATTAAAAAATAATTTTAGAATCTAATAATATAACATATCAAATAAATATTATTTTATATGAAGTTAAATAGTGAAAAATGATTTAATTAAAATTAATAAAATATCTAAGAATATAACAAAATAAACAGTCGAATTCAATTATATTTAGATGTAAGAGACTAAATATAAAAAACTATTTAATTAAATAGGAAAAATATGTTAGAAGTAATTAACCCAGACGTATCAGTCACAAATCAAGTGGGACATTTAAGAGCCACAAATAGAACCATTTCTGTGTCTGATAGGGTGGACACAGTAATTGCTTGCCTCAGCTCATGCCTTAATGGCTTGCAGCCTCTTCTTCAGTCCCGTTCCTGACTGTCCCTTCGCGCGTGGAAAATTATTGAAATTCCGACAAACAATACCATTTTATCTTCTTCCAACATTGAATATGTCTTCTGGGTATTGCGCTTTCAAGCGTTTTTGGGGCTCCAGAAGCGTATTATCGTCTTCATTAGTTGTTCACTCTGTGAAAGAAATTATTGATCAGTCACCAAATTCAGAGTCTACTCATGATTCTAAAACTACCCTTCCTTCTTCCAAGGTCGTTCTGGTCGTTGGTGGCTCTGGCGGTGTTGGTAAGCTAGCACAAAATCCTGTTCTGGTTGAAGAAGATTGTCTAAATGAAATCTTTGCAATCTTGAGCAGCGAATGTGATGGTAGAAATGTTAGTTATATATGTTGATATGAAAAAAAGGAGAAATTCTTGTGGAATCTAGATGCTACATTTGTGTTTCATGGATTGTTTTGTTTAGTGGTGACGTTTGTGATGAATCTTAACTTACGAGGCTATGATTACTAAAATGTGCAAATCTTTGAAAATATGGTGAATCCACTAATTGTTTTATCTTCCAGTAAGGTGTAGTGCCTTACTGGATTACCATGTTTGTTTTAGCATTGGCATTCAGCTCTGGGAATCCATATTTATGGACTTTTTTTTTTTTGAAGAAATTGTATTATCAATTGGAATGTTGGTTATCGGTCTGAGGGTTCAGAAGTCTTGCCACTATTAAACCTGTCATTTGCAACGATATGTAGTGTTTACGAATGTGGATTACATATTTTTGCTGTGGAAAGGATTTAATTTTTGGTTCCTATATCTTATTTGGAAATTCAAAACTTTAGGTTCTTGTATAAGAGATATGTGAATTATGTGTCATCTATTCTCTTTGGATTCCAGTGGATAGCAATAGGATGCCTGACTTTACTACTATTATGAGAATTTGGAAGCAACAATAGGATATTTCAGGATATGAGAAAGTAATTTTGTACTACTAATGAAGGCTGATGATAACTATTTCAATCTACCACAATTCATATAACACTTCAAAGTTGAGAGACAACTATGAAACTATTCTGACTTAGGTAGAAGTTGCATAAATTTCAAGAAGTTTGTGTCTAGATTAGGAATGCTGCTATCATTGAATTCAAAATTTCTCAGATTAAATTAAGAAATCTCAAGATTATGAGCAACTAGGGCAAAGTATTCCTGGGGATTCTAACTGCTTATGTCAGTATAAAAGCTGGCTAAACTCAAGTAAGGTTGCTTAACATTTATTAGCCAACAACTCTGAATAACAATTTTAGACAAAATCCTATTGATGTTTGTGGCTGTAATTGAAATTCAAGAGAAGAATACGAAAATCCTGTTTCAGAAAGTAGCTCATTTGATAACTATAATTTTTATTTCTAAAGAAGAATGCTCCCTTATAAATGATAACTTACATACCAGTTTTCCAAGTTCTTGTATTGTCTTCCTCATGGATTTAAATTGCCGTCGTAGTCAAGATTGCGGTTGCAGTCATATGTATGGTAACGGGGTTATGGAGGCAATAACATAATGATAATGGCAAATCGCTACGGAATTTTTATGCAAAAAATTGCAAACTAAGAAATATATAATTCACTAAAACTATGAGTTAAAGCTAACTAATAAGCATAAATTTTTCTCTTTAATTTTGATGAGTTTTTTAAGTTAATCTATGAAAAATTTTTGAAAAGTAAGTTGGTTGGGTTTTGATTTAGCACAAAATGAAATGAAAGAAAAAGAAATAAAAGAAAAGAAAAAATAAAAAAAGAAAAGAAAATATGTTCTATTATGTAATGACTATTACCATTATATAACGGCTGTTACCATTACGTAGCGGCCGTTATGAGTTACAAAAATTTTTTGATCATTAAATAACAGTCATAATGGCAACGGTAGACCAAAATACTGTTATATAACGGCCGTTATTTAATTCCATGGTCTTCCTTGAGGATCACACTTGTACTATACTGAAATATTTCTGTGCCTAAATATGGAAAATGTTTTGCATTATTAGCTACAACGAACAAGCTTCATGAAAATATGCCTACTTTTCTGACAAAGGGTCCCACTGCTGGGTTGAATGGAGTATGTTGATCAGACAAGTAAACAGCTGTAACAAAAACTTTTTTTTTTCTTTTTGTGAAATAGTATCTTTATGAAAATGACATGTTAAATCGACTACAACACAAGATTTTCCTTACTTCCTAGTCTTGCAGCTTTTACTTGACAAAACCATTATGGTATTAAATATATTTTTCATGAAAAATTTGACGTCTGTGCAATTATCCTGCAATGTACTGCATATTGCTTCTAAAGCTATGAGTATATGCAACTCTTGCAGCTGATTCACATGTTAGAATTTTAATTTGTCACTTCTATATGGCCACAGGTTGATTTCTTCTTCTTCTTTTTTTCTTTTTCTTTCTCTGCTTTATGGAATATCATTTGTTTTTCCCTTTTCAGGGCAGTTGGTGGTAGCATCATTGCTTCACCGGAATATCAAATCACGCCTGTTACTACGAGATCCTGCAAAAGCAACTGCACTGTTTGGCAAACATGATGAGGAGACATTGCAGGTGCCATTCTACTCATTCTTATTCTTTAGTATTGTATACAATTTTCCAGGAAAAAAGAAATGCATGGCACCAAAAAAAAAAAATCTTGCTTTAAAATTCATTTCATTCATAAGGATATCAAACTTAAAGTTGACTTGCTAGGTATATAAAGGGGACACTCGGAAGCCAGAGGATCTAGATCCATCTATTTTTGAGGTTTGTATCTCTTTTTCATTCAGTTGTCTCCTTAACTTAACCTTCCACGGATATAACAAGGATCACTTCTTATGCAATTTAAATTTGCCATGCAGGGGGTCACACATGTGATATGCTGCACAGGAACAACAGCCTTTCCTTCAAAGCGATGGGATGGGGATAACACACCAGAAAGAGTAGGTCAGAAGTTTTTACCTTGTAATTAATGAAATTTCAGGATGAAATCTAGACATATGTAGTTATGTCTAATTTTATATTTATGAGCAGAAAAGTACCTCTTTACTCATGCTTAACATGAAGGACATTCAGAGGGAGAAAAAAAAAAAAAAGAGCCAAAGAAAAGAAAGATTGGACACTCAAACATAGACTTATGTCTTCATGTAGAATGTGCTGGATGATTTGATTGTATTATTAACCAATTAACAAAGACTTGGATGGTTACTGAGTAAAAGTTTATTTTCATTTAGAGTATTAGTGTGAAAAAGATAGTAGATCTTGAGAAAAATGCTTTAGAGGGTGAGAGAGTGATTGCAGCTGACAAGGATACTTAACATAGCACGCATTGTATGCCCATGGAATCAGCTCAAACTAACAAGGATGATAGCATATGTGTTAATGAAATCAATATTCTTCTTTTCAAAATGAAAACCATAATATCTGAACACATCTTTGAGGGCTCCTTTCTAAGCTTTTCAGTGTATGAGATTGAGATCCCAGATTTGATGTACCTTTTTAAGTGTTCTAAGCATCAGTTTTGAGGGAGATAAACCTATGTTTTTAAGAACAATTGAGCTGAATGCATACCCATCTGGCGCTGGTTCCTTGACGATATGAGCTTTGGACTTGATCTCTGATTGATTAACCTGAATACTATTGTGGAGACAAGTTGGAATTTTTGTAAATAACCCTGTTATTTGCGGTCCTGCACATTCTACCCTAGTATATTTGTTATTTCATTATAATGTGGATGTTCAAGAACTGCTTATCATATTTTTGCGCCTTCCACATGTTAATATGCATGCACAAACACACAGAAAGATAAGTTTACACTAACAATTCCATTGATCATTGTTTTCTCCAAAGATTGGGAGGGTGTAAGAAATCTCGTTTCTGCGATGCCTTCATCATTGAAGAGAATCATTCTTGTTTCATCAGTTGGTGTAACCAAGTTCAATGAATTACCGTGGAGGTAATACTTGCTAATTTGGTTTTGCATGAACCTAGAGATTGATTTTGATTTGAGATCAACACATAAAAAAAATTGGCAATTGTTTGACTATCCATGCACCGGTAGTATTTTTTTAGATGGTAAGTGGACCTATACATAATTGCAGGAAAAATGAAAGAAAACCGAAGGGTTTTCCAATTTCTTTAGGAGCAGTTGGGTTTGTGTTCATGATACTCTTTTTCTTGCTCTTTGATATGCCTAGAAACCACTCTTTTGCAGAAGCTTGTGAAATTTGATAATTCCTTCACCCTTATGTTTTGGAGGGGAAAATGGGGAAATTAGTTTGCTTATTACAGTTCTTTTACAGTATTATAGGGAAATAAAAATGGGAAAATCAGTCTTATGAAATATGATGTATTTGATCTAAATGACATTATCAATTGGTTGTGATAAACAACAACTGTGGTGGTGTATTTTTAGGCCTTGTAATGGTTTAAGAGGCAACATACACCTGAAACTTTGGCCAGTGTATGAATGTTGTATGCCTAACTCTTAGCTTTAAGTAAATGCACGCTTATATGTTGGCATTAGCTAAAGTATTTAATTATCATTTAAAAATACATGATATAGGTTGGAATTAAGAAGCGGGTCACACTTTGGCACATGGCATGGGGGGATACATCATCCTCAGACAGTGGCCCCCATGCCAGGGAATGGGGGACACCTCATTCAATCTTAAAAGTCTAAAAGAAGGGCTAATAGCTTGCTGGAGGGGATCAAGCAGGTCACCTAGCCAAAACAAACAAGTCGCCTTGCCCCATACAGCTTGCCTCGTCCCTTCCTTTCCTTTGGAAGTTGCCTAACTACAAACTCTTATGCAAATGAGGACAAAGGGTGTTGCAGAGATAAGAAAGCCGCATTTACTGTTGCCACAGTTGTGTGTTTGCTGCCACACGCCTATGTCCCTAGGCTAACAGTCAGTTCTTTTTCCAACTACCATGACTTCAGCCTTAACTAGCTGAGGTGTTGCTAGGATGTACAAGGGCTTGCTACCATTTCAAAGGGCCTAATAGCACCAATCTAGTAAGCTTGGCCAATGCTAGATATAGAAAAGCCTATTGGAGAGATAAAAGGTAACTTTTTCTACATTCTCTCTCTTATATATATATTTGAAATTACTTGGAGTTTAGAGTATCTTACCTTAGTCTCCTCCTGTTGGGTCCAACACTGACTTGAGCGTCAGAGTGTCATCACTCGGCACCCCATTTGGCACTTTTCCTCACCTCTGTCTTATATATATATATATATATTTGAAATTACTTGGAGTTTAAAGTATCTTACCTTAGTCCCCTCTAGTTGGGTCCAACATTGACTTGAGCGCCAGAGTGTCATCACTCGGCACCCCATTTGGCATTTTACCTCACCTCTATTGTGTTTGTGGTCTTAGTTGGCAGCTTGCTTACATGGAACACAAGTCACCAACTCTCAAGTTTAACTACATCAAATTAGCGCTATCTATGGGAATGCAAAAAGTTTTCTCTGATCTAAGCAATCACTAGAAAGTCTTAACTTGTTGAAGATCCACATTTCTCAAACTGCAACTATCCTTTTAGAGGGCAAAATCAATGCGGTACTTCAAACCCAAAATCAACAAAAAATAGATCCAAAAATTCCGAACCTCATTAAAGGGCAAACTCAATGTCAAATCCATCTAATGATTACACAAGTGCCTCATTTGCAAATATTGAAAATGGATCTTTTATCCAAGAGCTTATGACTCAAATAGCTACATTACAACAAACCATAACCCAGTTGCAAAGAAGACTCATCTAGCAAGCACAAACCTAACAAACTCCTTTACCCTTAGCCCTCTCCAGCCTCTATGGATGAGCACTTGATCCTAAGAGAAAGTTGGTGGCTTTCTGTAAAACAAAGAGAGCAGTTTATAGCTTCAAGGATTGTGAAACATTGGTCATCCACACTTCATGTACGCTCTAGGGTGGAGTTGATGAGCCGCTTTAAAGACCTTGTAGAATTTAGGAGGATGAGGAAAGGATGCTCAAGGCGAGGGAAAGCCAGTGCCTGAAAGCAAATGGGAAATGGACAATATGTTGAATTCACTAAATTGAACAAATTTGTCCTAACGACTCCTTCGTCCTTCCTATGATTGATAAGTTGGTTGACTCCAAAGCATGAATACTCATCTTGCTAGACGCTATTTGATGGTACCAATAGATTAGAATGAACCTGAAGATGAGGAAAGGATTTTATTCATCGGAACGAGGCATTTACTATTATATACTCATGCCTTTTGTGTTAAAGAGTGGTGGGGTGACCTATCAACAACTAGTTAGCAAAATATTTTGAGATCAAATTGAATGAAAAGCTTATGTGGATGACATGATTGTGAAAAACAAGATATTTGAGCAGTATTTTGTTCACTTAAAGGAGTTATTTAGGGTCCTAAGCTAGTACTAAATAAAGTTGAATCTAGCCAACTATGCCGTTTGCATTAGACGAAAATTATAGGGTATACATAGCAAGAGAATCATAGATTTAAATTAGGGTCGTGGTTGTGTGTAACAGTAACGGGACTATTGCGGTCATAACATAATAATAATAGCAAATCGTTACGCAATGTTTATGCAAAAAAATTGTAAAATATTGCAAACTAAGAAATATTTTCATAAGTCTCTAAAATTATGACTTACAACTATTAAGTATAAATTTCACTCTTTATTTTTTTTTTTTGAGTTTTTTAAGTTAATCTATTACAAATTTTTGAAAAGTAAATTGGTTGAATTTTGATTGACACAACTGAAATGGAAGAAAAAAAATTAAAGAAGAGAAGAAATTAAAAAAAAGAAAATATGTTCTATTATGAAATGACCATCACCGTTATGTAACAACCATTATGAGTTAAAAAATTTTTTGGACTGTTAAATAATGGTCATAATGGTAATAAAAGGCCAAAATATCGTCATATAATGGCTATTATGTTACGTAACGATTGTTATTTGATTCTATCAAGAGCACAAAGCGTAACCTAGACAAATGCAAATGCCACCTCCTACTCGTTTAAAGGAGGTGCAGAGGTTGATAGGAAAGATAGTAGCCTTACCAGGTAATGTTCAAATCAGCTGAAAAATGTCTACTTTCTTCAAGATGCTGACAAAGACCAAGAACTTTGAAGGGACAAAAGACTGCCAAAAATATTTCAACGAGCTAAAGGAGTAATTCTCTTATCCCAAGATCTTGAGCCAACAAGTCTTTGATGAAGAGCTTTGCTTGTATTCAACCTGTTTAGATCAAGCAGTAAGCACAGTGCTAGTTAGGGCGAAAAATGAATTGCATAAGCTAGTCTTCTTTGTCAGTAAGTTCCTGCAAGATGTTGAGACAATGTACAAATTCTTGGAAAAGTTAGCTTACTCATTGGTGGTGGCAGCTTGAAAATTGAAGCACTACTTACAAGCTAACCAATGTGTAGTGTTGACTAAACAATCGTTGAAGAAAATCTTGTATCTACTTGAGGCATTAGGCAGAATAGCAATTTAGGCTGTGGAGTTGATTGCGTATGGGCTATGGTACAGACGAAAGATAGCTATCGAGACCCCAATGCTAATAGATTTCATAACAAAGTGCAATTTTCCCATTGCTACATATGAAGGAGAGGTCAAACCTGAAAATTTAAATTCTATTGAGACTCTCTTTGTATGAGTGAAATCTTTTTGTAGATGGAGCCTCAATACATGGTAGCATTGGAATTGTGTTAGAAGGCTTCTATGGAATCATATTTGAATATGCATTTCGGTTTAGGTTTCCCACTACCAATAATGCAACAAAATATGAGGTCATCATACATGAGCTATAACTCCCTAGCGCACTTAAAGTCAGCTCACTTAAGGTGCATGACTCCTAACTAATGGCCAATTAGCGTGGTGGCACTTACCTTGTTAGAGAGCCTAAAATGGCAGCATATTGAAAAAAACCAAGGAGCAAATCACTGAATCAATAAAAGAGAAGATTGCAGAGGCTGTTTCCTAAAAGCCTTACTGGATGGACCCAATCTAGCAATATTTGAAGGGTGAGGTGTTACCAACAGATCACAAGCTCACAAAAAAAATCATCATTTACAACTCTCACTTCACTATGGTGGGAGAGGAACTCTATAAGAGAGGATACTCTCTCCCACTCTTCAGATGCTTGGATGAAGAAGCACGTGCCAAGAGATTTGTGGTATGTGTATTAGGAGAAATGTGCTGGCTACCAAAATTTTAACATAGGGATGTCATTGGCCAACTCTAAAGGCATGTTCAGTGTAGTTTGTCAATCAATATGTTAGCAATTTAGTGTTGCCAAACACGTACTTGCTATAGAGCAAGTCCTACTGACAAGCCTTTAACCCTTTTGCATAATGGAGAATGAATATTCTGAGTCCTTTTCCTTAAGCTTTTGAAGAAAGAAAGTTTCTTCTAGTCGCCATTGATTATTTTACTAAGTGGGTAGAAGCAAAAGCTCTTGCCACCATCACTACTGAGAAAATAGAAAACTTCATGTGAAGAGACTTTCTGCAGATATAGAATTCCTAGATGTTTGATCTTAGACAATGGGAAGTAAATCGACAATGTTCTCATCTGAAAGGTCTATGACAACCTTCATATTAGCCACAAGTTCTTATTGGTTTACTTGCAGACAAACAGACTAGTAGAGGTTCCCAACATAACCATCCTAGAAACATGGTTTTAAATCATTGTTGTGGTCGTGTGTAATGGTAACGAGATTGTTGCGATTGTAACATAATAATATCAACAAACCATTATGAAATTTTTATGCAAAAAATTACAAACTAAGAAATATTGACATAATTCACTAAAATTAAAAATTATAACTAACTAATAACCATAAGTGCAATAGATGGAGAGATAACTTCTATAGTTTATTTGCAATTAACAATCAACTTCAATAAGTAACATCTATGGATACTGCAACCTCAAGAATTTATTTATTTTTTAAGTAAAGAAAAGAATGATGTTGGAATTATGGATCTTGCTTCAGTATAACTTGAATAACATTACGTAGAGTTAACAAGCTCAGGAATTAAATTTTTAAAGGAAAAATAAGAAAAAGAGGAGACAAACCAATGTTATCAAGCTAAATACCTAATTAAAACTTAAAATTTAGCAATATACTACAAATTAAAAGCAAATAAAACATCCAACTAGCAAGAATAGGAGCTAAGAAGAAGGAAAAGAGAGATTTTATAGGCTCCATTAATGTAACTGCCATAATGGCTGTTATTGTCACATAACCATCATTATGGCAATAATACCCACTAAAAAATTTCACCATCAAAATAATTGGCTTCACGGTAATGGTAGGCCTAAAAACCATTGCATAATGGCTGTGTTAAATCTATGCTTAAATGACTTTAAGAAGAGATTGGAAAGGTCTAAGGCAGCGGCTTAAGTTGATGAATTGCATCATATGCTCTGCACATATAGGACCACGTCTCCAACCTCGACAAGGGAGATGCATTTCACTCTAGTTCATGGTTCTAAAGGGACGCTCTAAGTAGATATAGGCACACGTGGTGTACAGTGCTATGATGATCAAACTAATGAATAAGCCTTAGAGTGAACCTTGACCTCCTTAATGAGCTAAGAGAGTAGATAACCACTCGCCTCACACTACTTTAACAAAAGGGTCAAGCTCAAAATTTAAGGATGGTGTCTTAGTGGCAAAGAGAAAAGACATTACAGTAAAAATGGTAGGCCGAGGCAAGGTAGCTCCAATACGGAAAGGTTTATTTAGAATTTTACAAGTTATTTGTCTAGTCACTTACAAGTTGATAGATTTGGAAGGGAGAGCTATTCCACATATCTGGAACATTGAGCACTTAAAATTGTACAAACCTTGAAAACTAGCGTGTACTCAAATTCTAGTTTAAAGAAATGAAAATCAAGTTACTTCCTTTTTCCTCAAACATGAGATGTGCAAAATAATCCAAAGCAAAAGGACCCAATACTATAGGTGAGTAGATCCAATAGTCAAAGACTTTAGAAGAGGCACGCAAGGCTTTATGCCCACCTGCACTATGTGTGACCTGCTCCCTCAGTCAAACACCTCTTAAAAAAGGCGCTTAAGACTTTATGCTTATCTATGCGTGACCTGCTCCTATAATTGCTTCTTAGAAGAGGCATTTAGGCTTTGTATCCGCTAATACTATGCATGACTTGCTCCTACAGTTACAGACCTCCTAAAAGAGGCAAACATGTTTCAAGCCATTTAGGAAAATTTTTTGGAGACTTAAAAGTTCAAGGCTTGTATGAATTGCATATAAGTGTGAAAGCATAGTTGTCAAATGAGATTTGAATCAATAATCAAATTTGTCTTTTTGTGAATTGAGAATTGAAAATTGAATCGAATCGTAAGATTTAGTTTATGTTCCTAATATTGATAAAAAATATACATATTTCATAATATTAAGATGTAGTAATATTTAAACCAAGAAAACTAAAAGTTTTAAATCTAAAGATGCTACTCCTAATAAAACTAATTCATAAAGTCAAATATAAATTAAAACCTACAATTAGCCAAAAAACTTCTATAAAATTTAAAAGAATAAATATAAATAATATAAGAATGTTTAAAATTATTGTGTAAATAAAAAAAATAGATTGTGTGGTTATATGTGTTTTGACTAAAACAAAACCCAAAAAAAATTTAGTGGAGAGTGATGTGTGCATGTGTTCAATTGTTTATATAATATTGAAAACAAAACGTTGTGGTTTGCATGTGATTCAACCATGTCTCTTACTTCGTAAAAGAAAAAAAAAGTTAGAAGAGTAGTGAAAAGTGATGTGTGCAGTTTATATAACGTAAAAAGAAAAATATTATGGTTTGCATGTGAGTCTCTCCAACCATATATCTCACTTTGTAAAAGAATAAAAAAAGATTAAAAGAACAATAGAAGGACAATGTATCTGAACCAGGTTTTTCTTCTCTTTGTCCCTTGCCAGTTTTCCTTCTCTTTCTCTACTTGAATTTTCTTTTGATCGGTACTTCTACTAGGAGACATTCCATATTCTCTCTTTTATTTATTGATTTTTTTAATTTTTATGCTTAAACAAAGTAGGATTTTTATGGTTTTTTTGGTCTTTTTATGGGTTTTCACATTTACTTATATGAATCAAACAAATCATTCGATTGAATCGATTCCTTCGATTCACCATCAATTTAGTTGATTCACCATCGATTATGAGATAATTTCAATTCATACTATAGATCATAGCATTTTATATGAGAATCATATTGAATCGTACGATTCTAACAATAGTGTGTGAAAGTCATTAAAGCAACATAGGCCATAAAGACGCTCAATTAACAAGTCTGTAGGAGCAAGTGAATGCAAAAAACTTGCGAAGGTAACTAGTATATGTCAATAAAATTGACATGCACAAAATCCATTGAGTTAAATGATGAGTATTGATAGGATGATATACATTCAGAAAAAGACAATATAGAAGGTGAATTAAACGATGCAATAAAATTAAAACAAGGCATGACCTTAAATGGTGTGGAATATAAGTTCTGTAACTCAAAGGAAAATAGAGAAAAATTACGTTAAGAGAAAAAGAATAAGCCCTAAAAGTAACTCAAAGTGAAATCAAAAGATTGCCATAAGAAGAGTTAGTTTGCTGTAAGCGTTAAAGAGGTTGAGCTAATAGGTTAGGAGGAGGATGGATCAATGGGTTTTGTATGAGCAGAGTCAACAAGCTTCTAAAAATTTATTGGAACAAACCTTAGATAGGCCAAGTTAGCAGGGTGGGAAGAGGCTAGATGCTTTAACAAGGTAGTATTGATAGACTTTAAGGAAGCTAGCCTAGCGGGTTTCAAAGGGGTTGGCTCAATAAGCTTAGAAAGTCGACCTTTAGAATGGACTTGGATTTAGAAGGTAGTTTAGCCGAAAGGTTAATTAGCTAATGATGGCGATAAAGTGCCTACTTGCTATATTCATTCCATCTAGCCTTAAAAATGTTCCTAGCCTTGTCCACCATAACCTTCTTGAAATCATGTAATGGGCTGAACTCTTTGAGGAGGTTATTTTTTAGGGATTTCTTGGTGTCGTTTTGCTCCTTCATGGCCTGGTCCTTAGCATCCACTACCTCATCTCTTTTAGTACTTGATGATCTCTAGGGATCCCTTGGTGGAAGTAGGTTTGTTGCTTTGTCTCAACTAATGACTTCTTGGTTGCCTCAAGCATTTCTTTCATCTTAAACAACTTCTTCTTATGTACCTTAAGATTAGCTTTGGCCTCTTCAATTTGGTTCTCTATTTAGAGGTGTGCAACTTCTTGCTCTATGCCCTAGAATTCTTCAGATCACATTGAGCATCCTAAGCCCCTCCAATTTCTGCTTTCCTATTCTATAAGAAATTGTTTTCCTTCATCTACTTGATCCTTAATACTGAGGCATTGACTAGCTATTTCTCATTAATGAGCTGTTCCTCTAGCCTCCTAATCTTCATTTCCATCTAAAAAGCATCCTTTCTCTCCTTGTTAGCCCAACTGACCACAGACCCCATGGAAAAGAATGTCTGTTGAATGAACAAAGAAGACAACTCATTGGAGGATAATAAAAGCAAGCAATTCAGGATACATGGAAAAAGAAAGGAAAAGACGAGTTACTCTAGAGAAAGCACTCAAACATCTTTAAGCAGCTCTCCATGCCTTTAGGAGCACCTCTCCCTCTTCTCTTGGCTGACCAGTAGCAAGTCGGTTAGGTTCTTCTAGAACCTAGGGCCTTTAGAGAAAAAGTAAGGGTCTCATATTAGACTTGAAAAATCTTTTGAATTTATTGTTCAAGAAAATGAGTTGCCATTTAGAGGATAAGCTTTTGGGGCCACCTCAAAGTCATTGGACTCTATTTTTTGCTCTTCTTAGCCTCCTTCAATCAACAAACCTTTCCTATTATCCTTAGCAAAGGACTTATAAGGGACTAGCTAGAAGGTCCCTTTGTCTTCCTCTTCCTCCTCCTCTTTCAGGTTAAACTACATCTAGACAAGCATCTCTAGAGGTGCAGGTGCTTCAACTTTGGTCTTATATCATTTGAAGAAGTCAGTTGCAGTTGCTTTGAACCATTTAGAGTTTGTTTTGGATGACTGTCAGATGTAACTGATAACGGTTTGATATTAAGTGTTTGGTAAATTATGTCTAGTAATAATTGTTAATTCATGAAATGACTAATAAAGATATACTACTAACATTTTATATATTAAATTAAATAAATTAAAATAAAAATATAGTAGAATAATGTCTTTTTGACATATACTAAAAAATATAAGTGCAAAATATAAAATGCTATAATTATTAATTTTTATTTATAAAATTTTATTAGTTACGTATTGTTAATGTTAATCAGTATATATATTAATATTTTTAATAATTAGAATATCCTGCATCTAATTTTTTTAGTTGGTAATTAAATAATAAAATTTTAAAAATAATAATGGAATAATGATAATTTTGACTTTTTTTGGTTATTATTGTAGATGTTCAGTAAAAAGTCTAAATAAAAGTTGATAAAACTGTAATTGATTAGAGTTGTATTCATTATCAGCTGTTGTTTTGTATGGTTTACTATGTAGACATTTATTAGCTGTTGAGTGAGAAATTTCTATCAATTGTATCTATCAGCAATATTAAATATTCCCTTAAAAAGAGTATTAGTATCCTTCCTTTTTCTTGGATTTGTGAGTTTAAGCCACTAAAGGAGGTCAACCTGCTACTATTTTGCCTGTGGTTTAAGGAGGAGTCTCCTTGCTCCCAGTTGCAACTATCTTGATAAGGACTGTTGGCTCTAGGCACCAAGAAAGGGGGGTTGAATTGGTGTATTAAAATTAAAATTGGAAAGAGAGAGGAGAAATGAGATGAGAGAAAACAAAAGATTTATAGTGGTTCGGATATAATCGATCCTACGTCCGCTCTTCAATTCTTCGAAATTGGGTATTCCATTATCTTTCAAAGGTGTTTTCAAGTTTACACCAAATTTTTACACTTGTGTTTTGAAGACTCACACAACAATCTATACACTTGTGTTTTTAGGCTTACACAACAACCTTTACAACTTGTGTTTTAACAGGATCACACAACAACCTCTCTTAGTGTTTTGATAGGCTCACACTATAACCTATTACAGATGGTGTTTATACTCACACCTAATAATGACTTAAAGAATAAAAAAAGTGAGTAGCAAAATTGCAAGAGTTTGGGTATAAAATTAGTAATTTTCGTGCATTTATATTTGTTTGGTGAGGTATTTATAGCCTCTACCCACCAAAGATATGTTGCAATAAAATTGGTACAAAATCATCAAAGTGCGCTAGACAGATTTTCACATTAAATGCTTGATAGTCATGATTCGCGGTCGCTACTACTCATTCGCGGTCGCAAATTCTAAATTTCATAAGGAAAACCCTGTTTGCATCCAATAGCTAGTCCAAGTGGCAACTTCTGATTAGTTTACCAGAAAAATATAGCCGTTGTCTTTCACCTGCTCTTAAAAGTAGCGGTCGCGATTTATCTTGTACAGAACGCGACTTTGGACGTGAATTCCTCTGCCAGAAGTGTTCATCTTCTTCTTTTGGGTTTGAAGTCGCTACCAACAAGTTCCCATCGCGATTTTGACTTCCAACGGTTACCTGGGACACTTGTCAAGCTGTGATTGTGGACTTGATTGCATTTTGAGTTACTTCGAATTTCGCGGTCGCGACTGAGGCAAGCTTTACACCGTGAATTCGTCTGTCACTTTTGGAGTTCTTTCTTTAGGTGAGTCGTGGCCGAGAATGACTTCGCGATCTCGTTTGTTTGATCTTATAACAAGTCTTCTAATGGATCGCGGTCGTGAATCTTAGAGTGCGGTCGCAATTTAGAATTGACTTCACATTCTTTGAAGATTAAGATTTCTATCCAATTTCTAACTTAAAGATTTATATAAATACTGCAAAACAACACTAAATAGAAACATTAAAAATGATCAATCCCCTTTATCAATATCAAAAGAGGCCCAAGACTTAAGGTAAACTACCCTAGTGCAACAATCTCCTCCTTTTTGATTTTGACAACTTAGATTAATTCTAAAGTGAAAAAGATGCAGAAAAGTGAAGTTGAATTGTAATATGATTCAATGAATGCTTATGACAAAATTTACTAAGTATATCATTCATTCAATCAAAGGTGAAGTTGATAAAACAATAAGTATGTTGCTCCCTTTCAACTTATGCTATAGTTATTCTCAAGTTATTTCATTATTTTCTCCCTTTCACAATCTCTCCCTCTTTGGCAATATCAAAAAGAGGGTATATAATGGAAAAAAGAAATTCATGTATAAGAATTCATAAGGAGCAAACATAATGCAATGGATAAAAGAATAAACATCAATCACATAAGATAACAATGTTTGCAAAGAAACAAGTTTTATTTATATATATTCATAATTGTGGGATCACAAGATTTGTATAAAAAAAACACAAAGAAAGTGAAAAACAAATACAAAAGATCCCTAATCTAAAGTAGTGGAGAATCATCTCTGGAAGATGGTGTATATGGCACTTGTTGTTCTCTCTCGGCTTTGTCTCCATCCTCTATGTCGTCTTCATTGCCATCTTCATTGTGCGTATCTTCAAATTCGGCGAAGTCCGGAAGATGACAAGGAGGAACTCCTAGTTTCTCTTGGAGATCCATCATATCGCTGTGAAGATGAGAAAGGAAGAGGAACCTTCTCTTTATCATCCTCATAAGCTTGTCCAACTTGCGATCAATGGCTGCAAGAGATAACTTGGATTTTGGTCTCGGTTGAGGAGGAGGGACTTGAATGTTGCCTTCTTTGATTTGAAGCCTCTTTCGCTCGGAAGCTTGGGAGGTTTCCATCTTCTTCGCACCGATGGCAACAAGGGTATAAATGTACGTGTCCAGATGGATTGCCTTGGCATTGATGAAATAGGTTAGATCGAGGAAGTTTTGAGAAGGAAGGAGCTTCTTAGTGAGGAATTTCTCTTTCTCCTCATCAAGTGCTCCAACAAAGCGGTAGATGACTATTATGTGAAAGGGTAAGGGAAACTGACTTTTAGGTTTTGTACTCGTGTGGATCAATTGATCCACAAGGTAATGGCCGATTTGGATAAGTTGGTTCTTGACAAGGCAAAATAAGAATGCCAAGTCCTTCTGTGAAACCTTCTCGTTACCATCTCCTCTTGCATTGGGGGAGAAGGTGATGATGTGATGAAGGATCCATAGGGGTATGGTTTTGATGTGTTTGGATAAGGAGGAGCGGGGGTCGTGTTTGGTTTTGATGGATATCTCTGACCAAAATTCGGAGTAGATGACGTCGAGTGCGGAGATGATGAATGGGATGTGTTCTCCGACTTGTAGGTTGAAAAGGGAGGATAATTGGTCGAAGGTGATGTAGAAGGGGTCGCCGAAGGCTCGAAACACCAACCCTTATTGGCCGGCTCTCGAATCGGATTTTCGGCTTAGTTGCACGGGGCACATGAACTCGCGTACAACCTCCTCGTATCCTGGTGCATCTTGGAAGATGAATTCGTTCCAGCGCAGATTGGAGAGAAATGCGCGAAACTCCGCATTGATTTCCAACTTCTCCAACATGAAAGTTGATGGAATTTTGTTCGGGAGAATCACTTTGGAGGAGTTTGCCTTGAATCTTTCCTCCTTGGTGATTCCCTTCATGAGATGGAGGGCAAGAGGTGCAGAGGGCTAAGCCACTGCCTTGCCTTTGTCAGCCTTGGAGAATTTCTTGGAAGCCATAGCAAGAAAGAGGAAGAAAGCTTGAGAGATTTTTTAAGAGAGAAGAAGTGTTTGGAAGTGAAGTGAGGAAAACACTATTGAAAGGGGTGCAAAAACGATCATAAACGACTAGAAATGAATTAAATGAAGAGAGGAAACGATTGACAATCAAATCACTTAATTGCCTGGGCGGTTACTTTAATTTGCGTTCGCAAAATCAAAAGTCGCGACCACGAATTCCGAAAAATGTCAGTAACGGACAAATTTTCCTCGAGAAAAGGCGCATCAACAGTCATATTTTTGAAAACTGACCAAAATTTGCAGTAGAGAGCGATTTTCGCGACCGCGAATTTGACACTTGACAGCGGGGTGAAATTGACTTGTAATTCGCGACCGTGAAGAAGAAATAGAGACCGCGAATTATGAGTCAACATGGATAAGTATGAAAAAATTTTGAAAACATGTGATCCACTAGAAATAAATAATAAACCTGTTCATACAATCATCACTCATGCATAACATACATAACAATCAATTATAAGATCAAAATTTTCACTTTAGGGAACTTCCATCAAACATTCCCAATTCTCTCTTAATGAAGTGCATCATTTCTTCATTTAGAGGTTTAGTGAAAATATCTGCAAGTTGATGATTTGTGTCAATAAACTCTAATGCAACATCACCCTTTTGCACGTGATCTCTAAGAAAATGATGTCTAATATCTATGTGCTTACTCTTATAGTATTGGATTGAATTCTTAGAGAGATTAATAGCACTTGTGTTATCACAATTGATGGGAGTGTGATCAACTATTTTGCTAAAATCTTTCAATTGTTGTTTCATCCAAAGAACTTGGGTGCAACAACAACCCGCCGCCATATACTTGGCTTCCGCGGTAGATAAGATAATCGATACTTGCTTTTTACTAAACCATGAAACTAGGCATTCACCTATGAATTGACAAGTCCTGTAAGTGCTTTTTCTATCTAGCAAGTTACTCGCATAATCCGCATCCAAATACCCTATGAGACTAAATGAAGAATTCCTAGGACACCATAATCCTAAGTGTATTGTGCCATGCAAATACTTAAAGATCCTTTTAACAACATTCTTTCATACCAAGCACTTGGAGCTTGTTTCAATCCATATAAGACTTTGTTCAATTTGAAAACATGGATTGGAAAACAATGTGATTCAAAACCAGCAGGTTGTTCAACATAGACTTCCTTCTCTATGATGTCATTCAAAAAAGCACTTTTCACATCCATTTAAAAAAGTTTAAAATTCATATGACATGCAAAAGTTAAGAGAATCCTAATGGCCTCTACTCTTGCAACGGGAGCAAAGGTCTCATCATAATCTATTCCTTCCTATTGGTTTTATTCTTTGACAATCAATCTAGTCTTATTTCTAGTAATGAAACTTTGCTCATCTAAGTTGTTCTTAAACACCCACTTACAACCTATAATTGGGTGTTCTTTAGGCCTAGGAACAAGTTCCCATACCTTGTTTCTCTCAAATTGATTGAGTTCTTCTTGCATAGCAAGTACCCAACTCTAATCATCAAGAGCCTCATCAATTGACTTTGGCTCAAGTTTAGAAACAAATGCAAGATTATTATCTAAGAGTTGAGATCTAGTACTTACACCCTTAGAAGTATCACCAATGATTAAGTTCTTGGGGTGATACTTGGAGAATCTCTAATCTTTGGGTAGATCATGTCTTGGCTCATTTTCTTGTTGATGTTGATGTTGGTCTTCATCTACTATTGATGAATCACCTTCTTTTTTTTATTAACTCTCCTTGTAGAATCATTCAATTTCAGCTTTTCAGGATCACGTACAAGATCATCAACAAAAATACCTTTCCCAAGATCAAGTTTACTAGATTCATCAAAAACAACATTCATAGATTCTTCAACTACCATTGTACTTTTGTTAAAGACTCTATATGCTTTACTTGTGGTGGAATAACCCAAGAAGATTCCTTCATTTATTTTGGAATCAAATTTCCCTAGATTATCTTTGGTGTTCAAAATATAGTACTTACATTCAAATACTCTTAGATATGAAATTTTGGATTTTCTACCATTCTAAAACTCATAAGAAGTTTTATTGAGAATGAGTCTTTTGACAACTTTATTGGCAATATAACATGATGTATTAATGGCTTCGGTTCACAAGTAATTTTGTAAGGAATACTTATTAAGCATTGTCCTAGCGATTTCTACCAAAATTCTATTTTTCCTCTCTGCAACACCATTTTGTTATGGTGTTTTAGGAGTTGAAAAATTATGAAAAATTCCATTCTCCAAACAATAATTTTCAAATGATTCATTTTGAAATTCTTTTCCATGGTCACTTCTTATAAAAGATATGAAGTAACTTTTTTCATTTTGAACTCTTTTTGCAAAACTTTTGAAAGCATCAAATGAATCATTCTTATGTGCTGGAAAAGATACCCATATGAACCTAGAGTAGTCATCTACAATGACTAGTGCATAATATTTTCCACCCAAGCTATCTCTTTTAGTAGCTGCTATTAAATTCATATAGATAAGTTGAAGTGGTCTAGAGGTACTTATAACATTTTTGGCTTTGTGAGAGGCATGGTGTTGCTTTCCCATTTGGCATGAACCACATGTCTTGTCCTTAGAGAAATTTAGCTTGGGAAGCCCTTCCACTAACTTTCCTTTAGATAGAGTTTGAGGAAGATCCATGTTTGCATGTTCAAGTCTTCTATGCGACAACCAAGCTTCATTGCTCAAAGACTTAAAACACTTAAAAGATTGATTAGCCAAATTGTCTAAGTCAATTGAGTAGGTATTGTCTTTCCTTTCACCCTTGAAAATAACTTCATCATCCACTAAAATGGTGACTCGGCATTCTTTAGGATCAAAGGTGACTTTATTACCTTTGTCACACAATTGACTTACACTTAACAAATTATGTTGTAAGCCACTAACTAAAAGAACATTATCAATTACAGAGCATCCATTCTTACCAATGGTTCCAATGCTAATTACCTTACTCTTGGCATTGTTACCAAATATGACATCTCCACCATTTTTTCTTTCAATGCCGTGAATAGCGTTCTATTTCCAGTCATGTGCTTGGAACATCCATTATCCACATGCCAATTGCTTGATTTGGTGGTTGCCACATTCCCCTACACAACAAAAGTGAACTGCCTTTTCTTAGGTACCTAAGCATACTTGGGTCCTAGAGGGTTAAAGTTTGAAGGGTTCTCTAATTTGAGGTGAGCATTCCTAATGAAACAATGAATGTTAACATGTCTAATTCTCATGCAATAATGGCATTGGAGTTAAGACTGAGGAGTCTTTCTCCTTTGCACATATTTAGTATGAGTATGAGACTTTCTCATACTATGGTCATGTGAATGCATGTATGATGAGTAGGAGTAGAAAATTTTTTATGAGAATGAACATGCTTTTTGTCGTAGATATAGGCATGGTGAGCTATTTGACTCTGGACTCTGGAGCTTTGGGGAGCCTTCCCTTTGCTCTTAGGATTAGGAGGCTTAGTGTTAGGAACACTTTTCTTTCCAATTACTTCAATGCTTGAGGTTTGAGGTTGTGAAGCCCTAACAAATGTAGTTTGAGATGATGAGGAGGCTCCATTGAAGCCTAAACCATGTCTAACTAGTGGTGGTCTTTGTGACACAATCAATGTGTCCAAGGCTTCTTTTCCTTTGTGGAACTTAGAGATTGAGCTTCTAAACTCAACGACTTCTCCTTTAAGAATGTCATTCTCTTTCCTTAATGAAGCCATAGAAGAAGATGAAGTGGAAAGTCTTTCTACTAAATTTTTGAGTTCTTCATTAGAAGTCTTCAACTCATTTACAAGATCACTAAGAGTATTGTATTCATCTTCTAATTTTGAGCACCTTTTCTAATAAGTTTTCATTTGTGACTTGTACTTATCACATCTCATGGTTAAAGCCTCTAAAAGCTCTTCATCTATCTCATCTAATTCAAAATTAAAATTGGAATGAGAAGTACTTACCTCATTTGAAACATCTTCTTGTGCCATGAAGGATATGTTGGCAACCTCTCCTTCTTCTTCTTCACTTGAGCTATCATTCCAAGTGACTGAAAAACTTTTCTTTTTCTCCTTGTCCCATCTCTTCTTCTTCTTTAATTTGAGATATTCATACTTGATGTGGTCTTGCTTGCCGCATTCATAACAAGTGACTTCGTTGGATTTCTCTTGGATTAAGAGCTGTCTTCTTGAAGCCTTTTCTTTCCTTTCTTCTCTTGATTAACTCCTTTGTCCTCCTTGAGAGCATTGCTAGCTCCTCCTCTTCCTTCTCACTTTCTTCATCACTTGGGGTGATCTCTACCTCCTTCTCTTTTGTTGAAGCTTTAAGAGCCATGGTTTTTCTTTATTTCTCCGGTTTGTCTCCTTGGCCTTTTAGCTTCTTCATTTGTTCATCTTTTTGTAAGGCCAACTCATGAGTTAAGAGTTTGCCTATTAACACATCGGTTAGAACCTTTTCAATTTCTGGATTTGACTCTTGTATGCTGCAAACACTAACACCAAATTTATCTAGAGGAAGAGTTTTAAGGGATTTTGTGTTTACCTCATAGATAGTAAGAGTTCTTCCAAATTTCTTCATGTTGGTGACAATGGACAAGAGCCTATTTGTCATTTCTGTGATGCTCTCATTGTCCTTCATCATAAAGAGTTCCCATTCGGTGACATACATCTCTAAACGACTTGATTTGACTAAAGTTGTGTCTTCATGATAGTTCTCTAGAGTCTTCCAAATGACATGAGCTGTTTGACAGTGTTGCACTCTTCCAATCTCTTTCTAGAGAGTGAACTTAGAAGAATGACATTGCTCTCTTGTTCTTGCCATTTGATCTCTGATGTGCTTCAACCCATTCGTCCCTTGAGATTAATTCTTCATTACTATCCACAACTCTGGTGAGTGGCTTCCATTCTTTGATGACCACATCCCAAAGGTCCACCACATCTATGTAAAGATAGATTTCCATCATATACTTCCAATGAGCATAGTCTGTTCAATCAAAGTATGGCCTGAGTTGTGAGTGGATTCCCTCTTGTGCCATGATCTTTGTTCACCCAATGAAGGTTTGATTGTGAAGTGAGGCTCTGATACCACTTATTGGCCTTAGTAACCAAAAAGAGGGGTTGAATTGATGTATAAAAATTAAAATTGGAAAGAGAGAGGAGAAATGAGATGAGAGGAAACATAAGATTTATAGTGGTTCGGGTATAATTGACCTTATGTCCACTCTCCAATTCTTAGAAATTGGGTATTTCACTATCTTTCAAAGGTGTTTTCAAGCTTACACCAAACTTTTACACTTGTGTTTTGTACGCTTACACAACAACCTATACACTTGTGTTTTTAGGCTTACACAACAACCTTTACAATTTGTGTTTTAACAGGCTCACACAACAACCTCTCTTAGTGTTTTGACAGACTCACATTATAACCTATTACAGATGGTGTTTATGCTCATACCCAATAATGACTTAAAGAATAGAAAAGAGTGAACACCAAAATTGCAAGAGTTTGGGTACAAAGTTAGTAATTTTCTTTCATTTATATCTGTTTGGTGAGGTACTTATAGCCTTTACCCACCAAAGAGATTTTGCAATAAAACTGGTACAAAATCATCAAAGTGTGCTAGACAGATTTTCGCATTAAATGCTTGACAGTCATGATTCGCGATCGCTACTACTCATTTGTGGTTGCGAATTCTAAATTCCATAAAGAAAATTTCGTTTGTGTCTAACGGCTAGTCCACGTGGCAGCTTCTGATTAGTTTACCAAAAAAATATAGCGTTTGCCTTTCACTTGCTCTCAAAAGTAGCGGTCGCGATTTATCTTGTACAGAGCGCGACTCTGGACTCGAATTTCTCTGGCAGAAGTGTTCATCTTCTTTTGGATTCGCGATCGCTACCAATAAGTTCCCATCGCGATTTTTGACTTCTAACGTTTACCTGGGACACTCGTCAAGTTGTGATTGTGCTCTTGATTGCCTCTTGAGTTACTTCGAATTTTGCGGTCGCGACTGAGGCAAGCTTTACACCGTGAATTCGTCTGTCACTTTTGGAGTTCTTCCTTTAGGTGAGTCGCGACCGAGAATGACTCCGCTATCTCGTCTGTTTGATCTTATAGCAAGTCTTCTAATGGATCGCGGTCACGAATCTTTAGAAGTTACTTCACATTCTTTGAAGATTAAGATTTCTATCCAACTTCTAACTTAAAGATTTACACAAATACTGCAAAACAACACTAAATAGAATATTAAAAATGATCAATCTCTTTTGTCAAGATCAAAAGAGGCCCAAGACTTAGGGTTAACTGCCCTAGTGCAATAAGGACAACTAGTACCTTAAAAGCAACAAGAAGATTAAGAGAGATCTAGTTCTCTCCTCGCCCTTGGAGTTGCTCAACAACAAGGAAAATCATCTTGCTTGGATAGGAGATTGAGCTAGGGAATTGGCTTACTTAGATTGTCATTGCTATAAGCCTTGTTGGACCTGATCAAAATCAATCTCTAAATCGTACATCTATTCCATCTTGGCAATTCGAAAACAGAAAAAAGAACAAAGGAAATAAAAATGTGATAGTCCTGAAGATAGCCACCTAAACAAATAGACTCAAGGACTCCCCTATGAGCCTCACCCAATGTCTTAGTAGTTTGCAAGCAATTAACGACCAACTACTTCCCCAACAAGGTTAGCCTTTTGATGTCCCTCCCATTAGTTGGGACTTAGTACTATTTCCTCCTTTTTTCTCGATCGAGCCATTTAGTAGCCAATATCAAACCCCTAACTTGCTTCAAGTTTTTGTAGAGTGGCCATAAAACGCTGGCTCTATAACCTTTAAATTTGCTCTTAAGCAGACAAATAAATTCTTTTTAGGGTTGGTTTGGAAGGACCAATTATTATCAGTCTACTTGAAGTAAAAAAAAGAACTTGAACAAGTTCAAGTAAGGAGCCATGTTGTAAGCACCATAGAGGAGCTTGAAGCAATGCATGTTGCGGATGGGGTTTGGGGCAAGAATTATGGAGGATTGACTTTCTAGTGGTTGGAGATGCTTTTGAATAGGTACAAGGAAGGATGAGCCAAATTCGAGTTGTGCCATATAGGTGACATTGTTGCGGTTGTTTGACTAAGTCTCCATCAAAGCATTGGAAGGAGTTTTGAGGGACACTCACTTGTTAAGGCCATGGATCCTAAACCGATGATAGCCTATAGCTTGCTGGTGGTTGTAAAAGAGAAATTGAGCCAAATGGCTAAGCTAGGTGGCACATTTAACTTGGGTAGGATCGGGTTTGAGCTCCCTTTGTGCAAGTCCCAATCAAAAGAGTCCTCTGGGAGCCAATTGACACTAACGGTGTTGGTTTGTGGCCTAAGGACAAGACTGTCTACTCTAGCTTCCTCTAGCCATGGTCAATTTTTAGACAAAATAAAGAAAGTGAAGAAAGAATAAACATAAGTATACCTTGTAGAAGAAAGTGAAGGAAGAAAAAAAAGGTAGAAAAAGTGAAATGGCAAACTCAAATTGAAAGATCCATAAGCACAGGGTTAACATAGGCTAGAAAAATGGTTAGATTGCCACTAATGATACGGTACAACATCTTGGAGATACTAACGATGACCAAAAATTGGACAATGATACCTTGGGAAACATGCACGATAGTTAAACATTAATAATAATGACAGTTCAAACACATAGTAATCACCAAGGAAAATGAATGGACAAAAGCATGAAATATCATCAGAGATGTGTCTTTTCAATTTTTGTATCAGTTGGAATAAATAGTTTTATGCCCATATTGCTATATGGGGGATCAACGGATCTGCACCTTGGAGCAACCCCAACACTTCGAATAGATTCAAGAGAAGCTGGAGCTGGGAGGCATCTGTTGTGGGTTGGAAGTGGAATGCATGGCAAAAAGGACCTATCCCTCGACACGTCTTCTTCAGGAAGTGGCCCCATGCCAAGGAATGGGGGACACGTCATTTAAACTTAGAAGTTTGAAATGAGAGCTAACAACTCATTGGATGGGATCAGGCAGGACCTTGCCAAAACAATCAAGTTGCCTCATGCTATACACTTGGTCTGACCCTTTACTTTTTGAGTAAATTACCCAACTACCAATTTTGATGCAAACTAGGATAAAAGGCGTTACATGGACAGAACAATAGCTTGTATTGCTGACAAAACCATGCCTCTGCTGCCACTTACCTATATCCCTAGGCTAGGAATAAGGCTTTCCCAACTAACATGACTTCAACCCTAATTGGTTGAGGTGGAACCAAGAGCTCTGCCCCCTACTATCCAAAACGCCCATATACCATGTTAGAGGGCCCAATAGCACCAATCTAGTACACCCTTTGACACCATATATAAAAGAGAGCATCAGAGAGTAAAAGGTAGCTTCTTCTACATTTTTTTATCTTCTTATTATTGAAATTATTTGGAGCTTAAGGTATCTTAACGTAGCCTTTTCTAGTTGGGCCAAACAATGACTTGAGCAGCAAAGTGTCCCTGCTAGGCACCTTGTCTAACACTTCATCTCACCTCTATTATGTGTGCAAGTCCTAGCTGGCAGGTTGCATCAGCGGTTTAAATAATGGCTGTTACATAATGTAATCACCATTATTCAACAGGTTTCAAGCCCTCCGGTTACTGTTATTGACGTGAAATAATCAGCAAAATATTTTTGTTGGGTGTAACAGCTGTAATGGCAGTTACATAATGGTAAAAACTATTAAATCTAAAAGTAATGAACATTACATTATAGGGAATCCTGGATTTTATTAGGCTTTCCTTTGAATAATTTTTACCTAAAATTTTTCTTGCACCTTCATTTACCGTCTAGATCAAGATCCATAACTCCAACATCTTTCTTTTTTTTTTTTTTTTACTTGCAAAAGTTAATTTTTGGGGCTGCAATTACTTATTTAAGTTGATTGTTAATTTTGGACAAGAATTAAAGATGTTATATCTTTATGTATGGTGCTTTATACTTATTGGGTAGTTTTAATTCTTAATTTTAATGCATTATGTTAATATATCTTAGTTTGCAATATTATATAACTTTTTGCATAAAAGTTATATAGCAATTTGTCGTTGCCATTGCGTTACAGCCTTGATAATCCTTTTACAATTGTATGCGACTGCGAACTGCGATTTAAATCCATGGCACTTGTTGCTTATTGGGAACACAAGTTAATAGCTCTCAAGTTTAACCACATCAATTCCAAAAAATATAAATAAAATATGTCCTAAATTTTGACAAAACAGAAAGCTACAGTTCTATATTTGTTTCTAACTATTTTTCTTGTTATAAATTATCTTGAATTGCTATAATATGCTGCAAAAGTGGATTTTCTGCTTGAAGTTATTCTTAAAATAATGGATTTTCTGCTTTGCTTATGTGAGCTTGGATTAAATTTATTTGTTTCTAATATTTCTTTTGCAGCATTATGAATCTCTTTGGTGTTCTCAAGTACAAGAAAATGGGGGAGGATTTTATTTGCAAGTCTGGTCTCCCATTTACCATTATTAGGTATGGTATTACCTTTAGCTTGATATAGGATATCATAAATTGATTTCAGTAACTAGTGGAGATACTTTATATTGTATTAACAAAACAAAAAATTCAAACACACAAAGGGAAGTAGAAAACTGGTGTAGGCACCAAGACTGTCAAATCAAAGACTCAAAATTTCACTATTAATTGCAAAAAGAACTACTTAGGTATTCATAGAGTTCTAAGTAATCATACTCCTACCAGGATTAGAAATACTAAGTAAGAAAATTCTAAACCAGTACTAAATAGGAGAGTAAAACAACTTCTAGATATTCCTGATCATAATAGAAATTTCCTAATTAACACTGAAACCTATTCTTCCTAATTAGAAAATTAATAATAAAATTATGGATTCCATAATTAAGTTTTAAATTAAAATAATTCTTAGTTCTATTTTCCTTATGTGCATCATTCTCTCTGGTTGGAAAAACTTAACCTAGAGTTTTATAATGCCAGAAGAATCTACAATTGAAGTTGCAGAATATGTAGCTTTGTCTTGTTGGGAGGCCACAAGAAAAATGCAACTTTACATCAGCAAGTCAAGCAGCGCCTTGAAAATCAATCATAGCCTGCATTGTTGAGACACTCTTGGATTCATTGTGCACAAGAAAACTAGTTGAATTTGCATTCTCCATGGACTTTTTATCTTCTTCCTTTAAAGCAAATTGCTCAAATTGTTTATGCTTATCCTTGTCATTTTGAATTTCTACACAATTCTTTGATGTGTCAATAGTCAAACTTTTGATTCAGTAAGTTGCTGTTGAGTTTCTTGACATACTTCCCTTGCATTATGTTGAGAGTCACTCGAAAGTTCCTTTAATAGATTTTCTCCTTTGATTTTTGACAGATTTATTTGTTGAAGTATGATGACCTCCTTTATAAGTCATATTATTGTAACCAAATTGTGGTTTATCACGTTAGAAATTTTGGGATTGTGGACTTTAGTTACTTGGACTTCGCAAACTTGGACTCGAGTGTTGGACTTGTAATAGAAACACATTAATTGGGCTTAAGATTTGTTTTCAATTGAACTGAAACGTGTGGGCTTGAACACTTGAAAATGGGTTTTAATGTTGAGTAGATCTCTACTAAAATGGCATAAGCCTATTAATCTGGCTTCCCCAACATATATATACCCTCATTTTTCTTTTTCATTTTTGATGTGGGATTGCCTACTTATCCCAATGAACTCATTTCTACCATACTCCCCTCCAGTGCAACTGGGTTTGGGCTCAAAATTGCCTTAAATTTCATACACATGGTTAATGATCCAATAGACATAGACCTATTTAATTTGGCTTCCTGAACATATATATACTACACATTTTTCTTCTTCATATTGTCTACTTATCCCACCAAATTCATTTCTACCACACTTTCCTCAAGTGCAATTGAGCTTGGGCTCAAACTTGCCTCAAGTTTCACACACATGGTTCATGATCCAATAGGTATGGGTCTTCTACTTTATGCAGCCTAGCCTAAATGTTCCAAGTTCAATGTCTTAGCAACTCTCCCTAGGTGGGTTGAGCGTTTGAACATTTTTCACATGGGTCTTTAGGATCACTTGAACACTTGGACATTTTCCACGTGGGACTCTAGGATCATTTGTCCTGTTATGACATTGGTAGACTTTGATCATGTTAGAAATTCTTGGATCCATGGACTTGATTTGCTTGAACTTCACAAATTTGGGCTTCAGCGTTGGACTTGCACCATAAGTACACCAATTGGACTTTGAATTTGTTTCTATTGGATTGAAACATGTGGACTTGAACACTTGAAACTGGGTTTTAATGTTGGGTAGACCTCCACCAAAATAGCCTCAGCCTATTTAGTTTTACTTCTCCAACATATATATATGCCACTCATTTTTCTTCTTCATTTTCAATAGGGGATTGCCCACTTATCCCACCAAACTCATTTCTCCAACATATCAAAAGTATTTTGCCAATTAGCTTGTTCAAACACTTTGATTTGTCCATGCTTTTAGTTATTTCTCTTTAAAACGAAAAAATGCCTATTTGGTAAAAATTTGGATAGTAAAGAAAGGGAAGCTCTTTCTAGACCACCATATGCATGTCTAAGATCAAGCAATTCACCCAATTGTATCTTGTAAGCATCAATTCTTCTTGTAATTTTTGAATTTGAATCCACAAGGTGTTTTCTACCTTGATAAATAATGCTTTACAATATCTTCTTGTTTTTAAAAAAAAAAAAATCTTAATATTCACTGCAGGATTTTGAAAAAAAAAAAAAAAAAATTCCAACAAGGACGCAAATGCTAGGTGGAAAAACAAATACAATGGATATTAACAGCCATGGATTGAGGAAGAGACTAAGAAATTTGAGACATCTCTCTGATACAAAACTGATGTTGTGCCAAGAACAAATAATTCAAACACACAAAGGGTAATAGAAAAATTGTAGACACCAAGTTTTTTTTGTTCAAGTAAAAAACTCAAAAGTTCATTATCAATAACATGCAAAAATAATTTCTTATGTAAGTGTTTATACAGTTGTAAGTAATCCTTCTCCTAAGTTTAGAACTCCTAACTAAAAAATTTCTAAATCATTATTAAATAGTATAATGAAACAACTTTTAGGTATTTCTATTCAGAATAAAATTCTCAATTAATACTGAACAATAGTCTTCCTAATTAGAAAGTTAACAATAACAATCTGAATTCCATAGTTAAATCTTAAGTTAAAATAATTCCTAAATTCTAGTTTCCTTGTATGCATCACTTTATTCAACATACATTATTTCTTATATGTTCATGGCATGTCATGCTTGTCTCAGAGCTGGTAGATTAACCGATGGACCTTACACATCATATGATCTAAATACCTTGCTCAAAGCTACTGCTGGGCAACGACGTGCAGTTGTTATTGATCAAGGTATGCAATGTATAATTTCTTTTCCAAAGTGAAGCAAGTTATAAAATGCATTTTCCATATCCAATGGGTGCGATATAAATCCATGGAACTGTAGTTTATCATCTTTCCTTCGATGTAGCAATCAATTTTGATAATAAACAGGAAATGAATTCATAAATGTGGAAGTATCAATATTAGTATGGTGTGAGTAATGGTAAAAATAAAGGTCATGAGATGCATCTCCTTTTCAAATTTATGACTGATTTTCTTTTTGTGTTCTCAGGTGATAAACTTGTTGGAGAGGTAAGCAGACTGGTGGTAGCGGAAGCTTGCATTCAGACATTGGACATAGAATTTACTGAAGGTCAAATTTATGAAATCAACTCAGTGGAGGTATGAAAGTTGAATTTTTTTTTTCTGTAACTGGTGTGATAGAAAAATTTGAGATCAACTTAAGAGTATTATAGTCATTTTTCAACGGAAAAATTAATAGGATTATATAAATGGAACAAAACGAAGGGCCTATTTCACATGATGTTAAAAACTGGAGTTGACTTGGTTAAATATGACAGACCATAGAGGGTTTATAGCAATTATCCCTTCTATTAATCTAATTTTGCATTTTGTCATGCACCAGCGTGTTTGTTCCTGCTTCTGTACTACTTGTTGGTTGTGCTTAATAAGTGTAACCTGCACTCTATGGATTCAGTCTTTCATTAGACTGGAATTTGATCCCACCCAAATTTTCATAAAGTTAATCATGGGGCCAATCTAAAAGTTTCTTAGAAAATAAGGATGGGCAAAAAGTAAAGTCGCTGGAAGGAACTTAATTTAAGATGGAGAAAGCCCTGAATGTTAGGTTTTTAGGCTTGACTTGTAGCAGTGGCGGGGATAAAAGAGACTGTCACCATGGACAATAATTGTAGATAGCTAGTGGCAAAATACTATAAATAAACCTTTACTAAATTCTAACATGTAAGAACATAGCAAGAAGCTGATAATTGAAGAGCAACCACAAAAAGTGCCAGAAATGTCCTGCAGCTCTCACTATTTGTACTAATATATAATTGGTGTATAGACTTAAATATCCTTAGGTCTACATACTGGAAGTACATACTACCAATATAATATAATACAGCCACGGTACAGAATTATTTCTATACTCCCCCTCAAACTGAGACTTAGCATCAGTTTGTCAATTAAGTAGTCACGCCTTCTATGAGTCGTTACCTTGTTAAAAATGTCAGCAACTTGATGTTCCGAAGAGATGCGAGGAAAAGAAATTTCACCAGCTAGAAACTTGTCACGAACAAAATAACAAAAATCAACCTTAATATGATTTTTGTGCATTCATGAAATATGGGATTAGAAGCAATTCAAAGGGCACCAATAGTACAAACAATTCAAATGACACTCATATTATCAATTCGAATGGCGTTCGAGTAAAATGGCACTTGTATTATCATGGGCATTGTAATAGAAACAGAAAGGTACTGTAGCAATCCTTTTTAAGTTATGTAACTTGGCCACAAGCAGCAGACAAAGCCTCTATGCAGCCTCTATAGAAGATTTAGACACATGTTGTTGCTTTTTACATTTTCAAGAAACAAGAAAATCATCAAGAAACACAGACCACTCTGTAGTTGAGCGACGAGTATCTGGGCAGCCTGCCCAATCGGAGTCTATATATGCTTTCAGCTGATGAAGGATGAGACGGAAAAAACCAAACATCTGGAAATTGTCTCAAAGATACCTAACTATGCAATGAATAGCAATGAGTTTTGATTGCTGTGGATCTGCAACAATTTGACTTGCGACAGTCACAACATGTGAAATATCAGCTCGAGTCAAAATAAGGTAGACTAAGTGACCAATGAACTGTTGATAATAGGTAGGATTTGAAAGTCTCTCTCACCATCATCCTTCGTAAATTTAACATTCACTTCCATGGAAATATCAACATGTTTTATCATCTGTCAAATTAGCAAACTGTAAGAAGTCCTTTGTGAATTTTACTAACGATATAACCTCAAGACATAGTTTTAAATTGCAATTGCGATTATGGTTGCATGCAATGGTAACGAGGCTGTCATGGCTATAATGTAATGCTAACGACAAATTGCTATGCATTTATGTGAAAGTTGCAAGTTATTGTAAACTAAGAATATTGACATAAATTATAACTAACTATTAGATTAGGTTATTCAAACCTAAGTCAAGACTCTCTTTTGATCGTGACAATATAGATTGAAAGTTCTAATGTCAATGTTAAGTGTTGTTTTTACAGTTTATAAGAGTTATCTTCATTGGAAGTCAAAATCTCTATCTTTTAGAAGGACATCCAAATTCGCGGTCGGCATCCCCTAAATCACGACCGCGATATTGCTATAAGAATGAATGAAGTTAGGCCAGTGGAATTTGTGGGGAAATTCGTAGCCGTGACATAGCCGAATGAAGTGAGCTTAAGTCAAGAGCCTCTTTTGATCTTGACAATATAGATTGAAAGTTCTAATGGCAATATTAAGTGTTGTTTTTACAGTTTATGAGAGTTATCTTCATTGGAAGTCAAAATCTCCATCTTTTAGAAGGACATCCAAATTCGCGGTCCGTATCCCCTAAATCACGACCGCGATATTGCTATAAGAATGAATGAAGTTAGGCTAGAGAATTTGTGGGGAAATTTGCAGTCGTGACATAGCCGAAGGAAGTGAGCTTAAGTCACAGAGGAATTCGCGGTCTTATTCGCGCCCAAGACATAGTTATCACGACCGTGACTTTTGATAGTTGTTAGAACACAACGGCTATATTTTCCTGGATAACCAATGAATGGCTGACATGCGGACTAGCCGTTAGACACATATGAAATTTTTTGCCGAAATTTTCGGTTCCACAATGGAAATTGAAAATTCGCAATCGCAAAATGGAAGTAGCGATCGCAACTTCCGCTTGACAAGAATTTAATGCTAAATTTGTCTAGTATATCTTCGAGAATTGTTGATAGTTTTATAGTAACATTTTTTTGGTGGATGTGGGCTATAAATACTCAAACCAAACTGATGTTAATGCAAGAGAAGAACCATTGATAGAGTCAAAACTCTTGTAAAGTTAATTTACTACTTTAATTCTTTATTTCTTTGTATATAGTTTGGTGTGAGCTTCAAACATCTTGTGTAGGGTTTGAGAGTGAGCGCTTGAATAAAAAACTCTTGTTTAGATTTGAAAGTTAACCTAATTGTAAAACTCTTGTATAGGATTGAGTGCTAGCCTTGGAAAAACACTTGTAAGGTTTGATGTGAACCTAAACACTAGGTTGAGTGTGAGTCTTGAGAAAACACTTGTAAGGTTTGGTGTGAGCGTAAACATTAAGTTGAGTGTAAGCTTGTAAAACACTAGTGATTGAGTGAAACACTCAATTGGTGAATTGGGGAGTGGATATATGATTGTTTAATACTCAAACCACTATAAAACTCTTGTGTTCATTCTTCTCCTACTCTTCCTCTAATCTTTCATTTTTGTGAGAATCTTTCATAATCATAAGTTCAAATCTACCGCCAATTCAATCCCCCATTCTTGGTGCACTAAGACCAACACTAACTAATTAGCATAAAACACCATAGATAGAGATATATCATTTATAATTTTTGTCCAAAGTCAACAGTCAACTTAAATAAGTAACATCTATGGATATTGTAGTCCAAAAATTAATTTTTGTAAGTAAAGAGAAGAAGGATGTTAGTTGTGGATCTTAATCTAGTCTAGCTGGAATGAGCACCATACAGAGTTAGTATGATGCCCCTGAAACTTAGACAATAGGCAAGCTGCTAGTAGAAAGAAATAAAAGAGAAGAAGAAATGTAAAGATAAGATGAAAAAGAAAAATGAGTGGTAAAGGAAAAGAGCTTTTCTCAGAAGGTAGTAAACAAAAGAGGAAAAAAAATCATCCTGCACTCTCATTATATTGCTATAAAATTTTGGTAATGGCCGTTACAGGCTATAAAATTTTCTAACTGTTATATAATGGTTATAACAGTCACAATAAGGCAAAAAAACCACTACATAACCTTAAGGGCTGTTATTTAAGACCATGTCACAAAGAGATGACTCAACTTCTACGCCAAGAAAATATGTAACATGCCCCAAAGATTTGCTTAGAAGTTGGTTCGCATGATGGACACTTGCTATGTCACTTCCAATTATTAGCATGTCATCGACATATACCAGAAGAACTACAATCCAAAAGAAGAATGATGAGTGAACAATGAAGAATCATAATTTCATTATATATACCCAACTACAAGGATAACTTCTCAAAATTTTCTTGGAGTTTGTTTCAACCCATACAAGGATTATTTTAAATGACATGTTTGATGTACCTTTTATGAGGGTACATATAGATTCTTTCCTTCAAATCACCATGCTCTTGTTTAAGTCCCTATGTAACTAATCTTGCTTGAAAGTGTTCAACACTACCATCTGAGCACAATTTAATAGAGAAAACCCCCCTTAATACCAATAATGGAACTCAAGAGGGTAAGGCATCAAATTCCATGTGTTAATTCTCCAACAAGGCAAACTAATTTGTGTCTATAGCTTCTTTGCAACACGATATCTTAGGTGTTTCCTGGTAAGAAGGAACAGTAATAGAATCTAAAGAATTGTATAAGGAATCATGATGAGTCGAGTTGAGCAAAATAAGGTAATTTATTATTTAGAACAAATGATGGACATCGATTAATATGACATATTGTAGTAGCAGCAGCCTCAACCCAATAGATACGTGAAATTTGAGATTCAGATAGAAGAGTTCTAACTGTTGCCAATATATGATGGCTTTTCCTCTTAGATATACCATGTTGCTTAGGAGTATTAGGACATGTCCTTTGAGATTGTACACCTTCAACTTGCAAAAACTCTTGAAACTCTTTTGAAAAGTATCCTCCCCTTAAATTAGAGCAAAGAATTTTGACTTTTGCATCATACAAATTATGTGTGCAATTTTGAAAAAAAAAAATTGAAATAGGTGAAGACTTCATATTTATGATGCAAAAATGAATCCATGTATAATGTGTCAAATTGTCAATGAACAAAACAAAAAATGTTTAATTCCCTATCTCGACAAAGTAGGTGCAGGACCCCAAATGTCACTTTGAATGAGCTCAAATGGTTCAGAGCAAATGTCATAATCAGTAGGAAAGGTTAAATGAACACTTTTGCTCAAGAAACAACTAATGTAAGATTTATCAATGGTATTCAAAGAAGAAATTTTTACCCAATAAACTAGAACCAAAGACACTTTCTAACTTTGAGTCACTTGGGAGACCAAGTCTATGATGCCTGTTATCAGAGAAAAGATTGATTATTCTTGTATAGTTGAGAGAATATACATGGTTATTTAAATAGGCATATGTAAGCTAAACTAGGAAAGAATTAAATTGAGAAAGAATCTAATAATCTTTATAATCAAGCTATTCTTATAGTTTAGGCTATAATACAGGTCTTGTAACACTCCCCCTCAAGCTGGAGCATAGATGTCGATCATGCCCAGCTTGTTACATTTGTAAGATACCCAATTCCTATGAAAAGCTCTTGTAAAAATATCCTCTAACTGTTCTTTTGTCTTTACATATATTGTAGAGATTAGGTTTTGCTGTATTTTTTCTCGAACAAAATGACAGTTTATCTTAATGTATTTAGTTTGTTCATTAAACACTGGATTATAGGCAATATGAATAGCTATTTGATTATCACACTATGGTTTTGCTGGAATTGACACTTTAAGACCAACCTCATTTAAAAGCTGAAAAATCCACATAACTTCACATAATGATTGAGTCATTGCTTTATATTCTGATTTTGCACTAGATGGTGATACAACACTTTGCTTCTTACTTTTCCATGAAATCAAGTTGCCAATGACAAAACACAATAATCAATAGTAAATCTCCGGTCAATCTCGTATTTGAAAAACACTTAATATTATTGTGACCATGATTACAAAATCCTTCATTTAGGAGCTTCCTTCAAATAACATAGGATTTGTTCCAAGGTGCCTAATGATGTATTGTTGGAGATGACATAAGCGAACTTCCAACGCTAACTGAATGAGCGATATCGGGATGAGTCATTGTAAGATAGTTTAGTTTTCCAACCAGTCTCCTATCTTATTCAGAATCCTCAAAAGCATCTCCTTTTTTGTAAGTTGTTGATTTGAGAGCATAAGAGTATTGCAGGTTTAGCGTCCAATTTTCCAGTTTCTATCAATAGGTCTAGAGTATACTTTCGCTGAGATAAGAAAATGCCATTTTTATTCCTCGAGACCTCAATTCTCAAAAAATACTTTAGTGTCCTTAAATCTTTGATATTAAATTAGCTCTGCAAAAAAGATTTTAAGGCTGAAATTCCTTGAGTGTCATTACAAGAGATGACAATATCATCTACATACATAACAAGTAGAATGATGCCAGATGCAGAATGCTTATAGAATACCGTATGTTCAAATTTGCTTTTGCTTAATCCAAACTTATCTATTACTTGACTGAATTTTCCAAACCAAGCACAAAGACTTTGTTTTAGCCCATAAAGTGATTTTTGAATTTGACAAACCTTTCGAGACTTCCTTTGAGCAACAAACCCAGGTGGTTGCTCTCTGTACACTCCCTCTTGGAAGCAGTTTTGACATCAAGTTGATAAAGAGGCCAATCATACGTTGCTGCTAGAGAGAGAAATAATCATATTGAGGTCAATTTGGCCACAGGAGAAAATATGTCAAAATAATCTACACCATATGATTATGCATAGCTTTTAGCAACTAGGCAAGCCTTTGCTGCTAGAGAGAGAAATAATCAGATTGAGTTCAATTTGGCCACAGGAGAAAATATATCAAAATAATCTACATCATATGTTATGCATAGCCTTTAGCAACCAGGCCAGCCTTCAGATGTGCTACTGAGCCATCAAAATTGAATTTGACTACAAAGACCCATTTGCATCCAACAATTACTAGTAGGTAAGTCTACAAGTTCTCAAGTACCATTGGTAGTTAAACCATTCAGTTTGTCCATCATAGCATTGCACTAACCGGGATGAGATAAAGTTTGTTGAACAGTTTTAGGAATCGCTATAGAGTCAAGAGATGCAACAAAAGAATAAGAAACAGAAGACAACCGATCATAGGTAATAAAAGAGGCAATAGGAGAAGTGCACTGACGTTTACCTTTTTGAAAAACAATGGGTTGATCACGGTTATTGGACGGTGGATCTGATGATGAAGACGGAACTGTCGTTAAACTGATCACAGGAGGATGAGGCCGTCGAGAATAGACTTGAGTAATGGTGGCTTTGGTGGAGGAGGTGGAGGTGAGTGTATGATGGAGATGGGGCAGGTGACATGATAGATGATAGGAATTGATGTGGCAGGAAAGAAAGGAAGATGTTCACTAAATGTAACATCAATCGACACAAGGTAGCCTTTCGGAATAGGAGAATAACATCTATAGGCTTTTTGGAGCTGAGAATAACACAAAAAAACACATTTTAGGAACTTAAGGTCCAATTTGGAGACCAGCAGAAGAGTATCACGAACAAAGCAATAACAACAAAAAATGCGAGGTTCAACAGGAAACACAAACTTATCTGAAAATAAAATTTTATACAGAGTTTGACCTCGAAAAAACAGTAAAGGGCATACAATGAATTAAAAAATAAGCTATAGACACAATATTAACCCAAAACTGTTTAGGGATATGCATTTGAAATAAAGAACCCTGGCTGTTTCATGAAGATGATGTCTATTTTTCCTCTCGGTCACCTCATTTTGAGATGGAGTGTCAACACAGGATAATTGATGAAGAATTTTATTATGAGTCATATAAGTCCGGAAAGAATCAAAAAAATATTCTTTGACATTATCACTCCTTAATGTTTTTATAGACATTAAACGGAGTGAATTACAACATAGAAAGATTGAAAATGTGAAAGTAACTCAGAACGAGATTTCACGAAATAACACTAAGTCATATGAGAAAAATCATAAGCCAATGTAACATATGAGAAAACACAAATACAGATTTTGAATGAATAATTAGATGCCCAAAACTATGAGTTTTCCCTCCTATATATAGGTCAAATACAGTCAATCAAATTCCACAATTACAACACTAATTTTCTCCTAATCAAATCCCCTAATTACAACACTAATTCCTCCCTATTTACGACATAAAATTATCCCTCAAAAAGTCAACCAAATCCCATAATTATAACACTAATTATTTCCTATTTACAACAACAATAATATCATTTAATTGCTGCTATTATGCCCTAATTACAGCAGAAAAATAATACATTTGACATTATCCCTTAATTATAGGAGAGAAATATTCTACAAGATATCATTGACACCCCCCTCAAATTGATGCTAGTGACTCTAGCAGCATCAATTTGTTTACAAAAAATTGATGGCAAGCACGAGTAAGAGGTTTTGTGGGAATATTTGCAATTTGACGATCTGTAGAGATATGTGAAAGAGTAATAAAACCTTTATCGAAAGCTTCATGAATTGAGTCACAATCCACCTCAATGTGCTTGGTCCGTTCATGAAATGCAGGATTTGCCACAATCTGAATAGCACTGCTATTGTCGGCATGGATAGGAGTAGCACTAGATTGCGGATAACCTAATTCAGAGAGTAAACCACGTAACCAAGTAATTTCTGAACAAGCAGAGGACATAGCACGATATTCAGCCTCAGTGGAGGATTTGGATACTCGTTCTTGTTTTTTACACTTCGAAGAAATTAAAGTATCACCCAAATATACACACCAACCTGTAGTAGAACGTCGCGTATCAGGACATCCAACCCAATCTACATCACTATAAACAATAAGATGAAGAGATGTACTAAATGGAAAGAAGAGCCTGCGAGTGGGAGTACTAAGAAGATAGCGGATAATGCGTTTAACCGCGACCATATATAAATGACGCGGTAAACCCATAAATTGACTTACTAAATTAACTGCAAATGAGATATCTGGTCGACTAATAGTAAGATAAACAAGACAACCAACGAGTCGCCGATATAATGTCAGATCTTGGATGGGATTACCTTCATTTTATCGATATTTGGCATTAACTTCCATAAGTGTATCGACGGGAGTAGAATCTTGTAAGCTTGCCAAGTGAATAATATCATGAAGATACTTATGTTGGTTTACAAAGATTCCTTTGCTACTTCTATGAATTTCAAGCCCCAAAAAATAAATAAAAGATCCAAAATCTTTCATGTGAAATGAAGCATGTAGAGAGGATTTAAGTTGCTGAATCTCACCAATGTCAGTGCCAGTGATAATAATATCATCCACATGGACAAGTAAGATAACAATACCTAAGGAAGTCTTTCGTAAGAATAAAGAGGGGTCATACAGGCTTTGAACAAAGGAAAGGTGAATAAGTGTTTGTCGAAATTTTTCAAACCAAGCACGAGGGGCTTGTTTGAGCCCATATAATGAACGTTTCAAGTAACAAACATCTGTAACCTTAGAAGTCTTCAATACCGGAGGAGGCCTCATGTAAATATCTTCTTGGAGATCCCTATGAAGAAATGCATTTTTGACATCCATTTGGTGGATGAGCCAGTTCTTAGAAGCTGCAATAGCCAAAATTGTACAAACAGTAGTCATTTTTGCAACTAGAGCAAAAGTTTCCTCATAATCTATCCCATATTCTTGACGATTTCCAAGAGCAACTAGTCGAGCCTTGAATCGATCCAAAGATCCATCAGATTTCAGTTTGATAAAAAACACCCATTTACACCCAATGGGAGTGATAGAGGATGGACAAAGTACTAGATCCCAAGTATTGTTTTGTTGTAAGGCATCAAGTTCCTCCTGCATAGCTTGTTTCCAACAATCATGTTTTATAGCTTATGAGTAAGAGGTAGGTATAGTAGCAGACGATAGTGTTGCAACTAAAGATGTATGATTACCAAATCTCTCTGGAGAATAGCCATACCTGTCAGGAGCTCTAGAGATTTGAGTGGACCGTCGAACTGTTGGAATGTTGATGTCAGTTATTGGTGTCAGAAAGGACTCATGAGGAGGGCCATCAGGACGGTCCTCATTCCTGCTTCGCCTTGCATACACAATACCAGACCTAAATCGTGTGATAGAATCATGAGAAACAATATTAGAAGAATTGACCTTATTCTCAAAGGCAGGAAGAAGAGAATGAGAAGGAAAGTGTGAGGTGACATCATGGAAGGGAAAAAAATATTGTTGGTCAAGAAAAATGACATTATGAGAAATACGAAGCCGTTGAATGGTGGGATCATAACATAGATAACCTTTTTGATGTGGTGCATAACCAAGAAAAATACATTTCACAAATTGAGCAGAGAGCTTAGTTCTTTCATGAGGTGGAAGAAGAACAAAACAGACACATCCAAAAGGATATAAATGAGTATATGTAGGTTGTTGATTATAGAGACGAAAATATGGTGTTTGATGGTTAAAAGTGGGGGATGAAAGTCTATTTATCAGAGATGTACAACAGTAGATAAAGCCTCAACTCAAAAATGTGATGAAACAAAAAATTCAATAAGGAACGCACCACATTAAGAAGGTGACAATTTTTTCTCTCTCCCACTCTATTCTGTTGAGGTGTATATGGACAACTTCATTGAGAAATAATTTCCTTCTGTTGAAGAAAATCTTGGAATTTTTAAGACATATTCCCCCCCAGAATCAGATCGAAAGATTTTGATACCTCGGGAAAATTGATTTTCAATCAAAGCTACGAATTTTTTAAAAGCTTCAAAAACTTCAGATTTGCATCGCAAAAAATATGTCCAAACAAAGTGGCTGTGATCATCAATGAAAGTGACAATACTTATAATGAGCATGAGATATGACTGGTGAAATCCCCCAAATATCACTGTGCAACAAATCAAAACAATGAGATGAATGATTAGGATGAGATGAGAAAGGAAGAGTTTAGCTTTTTGCCATTTTGCAACTATAACAATCAACAGTGACATCTTTAGCTGAAAAAGGAAGTTTATTGCTCAGCACCCCAGATTTTAACATTGATAGAAGAATTCGATCATTTGGACGACCTAACTTTACATTCCATAATTTATAATCATGCTTAACAAAATTACAAAATAAGGAAATCACACTTATTGGCTTAGTTGGTGCATTAAGATAAAGAGGAAAGAGTCTGCCCCATTTAGCTCCATCCGCTATTATCTTCCCTGACACTAGCTCTTGCACAACACAACCAGAAGGAGAAAAAATAACTTGACAATTATTTTCTACTATTTGTCCAACAGAAAGAAGATGAACAGATAAGTCAGGAGAAACAAAAATATTTTTCAGCGATGGAGAGGAGGAAATATGAGCAACGGAAGTGATGGGAAGATGATCCCTATTGGCAGTCTCAATTTGCAAGTCACCATCATATTTTTTAACATTAATAAGGATATCAGATGAACGAGTCATATGGTTTGAAGCTGCCGAGTCAAAAAATCATAATTTAGAAAGTGAGGGAGTTTTACCAGTAAGACCCAGAGCAGAAAGAACCGATACAATCATCTGTTGAATATGCTCTTCAGTGAGAGAGGAGACTGCTAGCTTAGAGGAAGAGGCAGTAACCAAAGTAGAAGGATCATTCATCATATTGGTAGTAGAAGTGTGAAAGGCACGGGGATTGCGACTTTGGGGACGCTTTCGACATTCTGAGAGAATGTGTCTTTTAACTTTGCAATAGTTGCAAAATTTTTGAGAACATTGATTGACAATATGACCAAATGCCTTGCAACTGTAACATTGAGTATTGCGTGGATCTCGAACATGTTGTTTACCTTGAGCAACATAAGCAACATTAAGAATACTAACGGAACTTCCTTTTTGTTCCAAAATGGCTTGAGTCAAAAGACGTTGCTCCTCCCTAAGAAGTTCATGCAAACAATCATCCAAAGAGGGAGGTGGAATCCGGTGCAGTAAATTTGAACGCACAGGTTCAAACTCAGAGCGAAGTTTTATCAAGAATTGATTCCTTTGACTCGCTTGATGAAGAGTTTGAACATCTTCTAAGGAGCGAGCAGGAACAGAAGCATACACGATATTTGTGTATTCTGTCCATAATGTGATAAACCTAGTATAATACTCCTGAATCGACAAATTCCCTTGAGCATAAATTAAAATGTTGTATTCCAATTGAAAACGTTTGACTGAGCTTTTCTGATCATAAACTTTCTTGAGATAATCCCACATAGCTTTGGCTGTCTTATACGGTCGCAAATTGACGACAATAGCTGGTTCCATAGTCTGCAATAACTAACTCTTGATCCGAGCATCTTTGGTGTCCCAATCAACAACTTTGGTGGGATCAGTAAGCCTAGAGTTGGTTCCATCAATGTGTCCCTATAGTTCCTTCCCTTGAACATAAATCTGAAACTGAAATTCGCAGGCAAGATAATTCTTATCAGAGAACTTGACACAAGTTATTTCTATTTTCTCCATAACTAAAATTCTGAAAGAAATTGCCAAAAAAAATAGCTCAAAAGTTCAAACCAATAAGTTACCACTTCTTTCCAAGAATTAACCCAAAAAACTCACAATCTCACTAAACAAGAGAGTGACTCTGATACCATAATAAAGAAAGACATAAACACAGATTTTGGGTGAATAATTGGACACTCAAAACTATGAATTCTCCTTTCTATATAGAGGTCAAATACAGTCAATCAAATCCCATAATTACAACACTAATTTCTCTCAATCAAATCTTCTAATTACAGTACTAATTTCTCCCTATTTA